>JBBBVU010000017.1:19096321-19145287 GCA_037177055.1 Atherinosoma microstoma
TACATACATACATACATACATACTTTCTTTAAATGTCCCATCTATTATAATATTCATAAAAACAAAATATTGTTAGAAAACATTTAATTTGCTAACATTGTTGAGCAATTATTGCTTCATGTGTTTTGTGACGTAGCATGTCCAGTTAACTCTGAGGGGCAAGGCACATAGCTGAGCCACTTAACCAATTCAAGGAAAAAAACCTTGACTTCGTGTTTGTGTCAAAATAAACCTGCTCAAAGTAATGAATATCTCTCAGATCCTTAAATTAAACACATTCTACAAAGTCTGTTTGTCCAAATGCACAAATAACTGCAGAGTTATTTTTCCTGAGAACATACTGATCAGCCCTGGGTTAAATCCAACATTATCACTATCACTTTAACACAAGAAATGTATTTACTTTTTTTAACCGGATTTAAAGTTACATTTTTAAAGCAATGAACATGTGAAACAACAGCATATCTTTCAATATTCTATACTTTAAAACACAATTCAAATTGTAGCATACTTGCCTGACTGGTGGACTCTCCTCACTGGTTTAGTGCAGAATGAAGAAAACAACACAAATGGGTGTTTGTCTTCGCCTGTGAGCCGCTCCTTATCCATGGGTCACATGAAGTTGGTATTTTCCTCGTCACATGTCTAGTCTCTATGGCGTCCTTCCATTTAGCCCCATCTGAGACTTCCCTAACTAACTTTATCAGGCCTCATCACGGGAATGTGCATAAGTGTTTAAAAGTCAAAGAACACTCACGTTTATTCTGTCTAATTTGGACACTTTGAGCAGGAGCTGCAGTGTTAAACAGACAGTAATTATATTCATAAGAAGGTGAGCTCATCTCTTATAACTCCACAAATGATCTCTGGTCAGCCTTTCCACTTTTGTCTTAGTGCACTCTTCTAAGGCCATCCTTTCAATCAACAAATGAGTTTCAGCTGTGTTCCTCCAGCAGAAGCAATAACCAGACATGACACTTGAAAAATACAAGTTTCTTATGAATTAAGCCAGGATGTCAAATTTTTTCATAACATGCAAAACACATGTCTGCAGGTCGTTTTCGCTCTTCCTCTTCCCTCCCTTCTTCATAACCTGATCGCTTGATGGATTCTTCCATTTGTGTTTATTTGCCACAGAATCCAGAATCAAAACATTATAATCCAGCAACACTGTCAACTCAGCTTCAGGACAACGTTACGTAAATTAATTCACCTTGACGGACAGGTCCGTGTTTAATTCATTTATTTTTTATTCTTCCTTGAATGAGATACTGTGGGTACAATCATCTTTCACATTGTTGAGAAGATTAAATATTCCTTACACAACTTTTAATAAGAAATCACCCAAATCAGAAATTACTTTTTAATGACCCAGTGCTAGTATAATATGGTAAAACTCATCAAGGAGGCTCCTGTTTTTCTCATAAAAAGGCCAGAAATTGATACTGTTTAGATTGGAAATGTAAAATAAAAAGAAATGTAGGTGGTAATGAGAAGTATATCACAGTAGCTCACAACAACATTGCTTTGAAGGTTTGTGGCATTGTTTTGCAGTAAAAGTTAAATTTGTATTTTTAACATCATCATGATTTTTAATATAAAAGTACCTAAACAGTTTGAGTCTCAAAACAAACTAATAATACAAAGCTGACTTTATACAACAAACAAAATCTTTGACATGAAATAGAAAGTAGGGACTTTTGAATTTGTACCTGGTATGGCTGTTTAAGGACCGCAATGTAGATGGGAATTTGAGGAAGAATAATACACACTAAACATAAATCACCTGAATATTACTTGAGGAAATAAATTAAAACATAAATGAAAATTGCAGCCATGACTTGCTGTGATACAAAAAACACAAAATTTCTGACAAAAAGTTTTTTTTGTTTATTGACTTAAAATAAGCATATAATTGGCATACTTGAAATGAGACAAACTGTGTTCACCATTTGGCAGTTTACATTCCCAGTATTTAAGTATAAAATAAATCATGATTTGCTGATGATTTATTATGACATTGGAGCACACTGTTTTCAAAGCAGGCAAATATCTACCATTGAAAGGCAAGGGATCTTTTTTTTCTTTTTTTCCCAACATCTAATTTACACATAAGCCAAGTATCATGTATGACCACTGTGTCCAACGTTACAGAATTGTTTCCCTATTAAACTAACTGTTAAATTACAGTTTAACCTCACTTTCAGTTTTTTTACACAATGCCTATACTGAAAAAATTGGATGCAGCAGTGCTGGAAAAACCTTGGCAAAATCTTAGACAAAAAGAACATAATGTGGATTAAAAAACAAATTCAAATTGATTTTTCATGTTGATGTTGACTATTGGTTGTTGGGTGTTTGGAGTTTGACAACTGTATCTATGAAAAAAAAACCTGATGACACTTTATAACAAAGTAGGTGCCAACAATATATACAAATCAAATGCTGCAAAGCTTAATAACAATTTTAAAGGAATAACTACTTCTTCCAGAATCCATAAGAAAAAGTAGTAAAATCATAAATCAGATACCTTATTATTGTGGCTGCTCTTTTTACATGACATACATGTTTGAGCCATTCCATTAAACCAAACAGCCTCAGAGCATGAATAACTGATGCACAATTATGATACAAATTGTAAAAAAAATTTGTCTTCATTTAGGATTTTGCCACTGCAGTGTAGATGTTTATGATATACAATATCCTGGGTAACAGGTCTTTCTCTTGGCCACTAGAGGCTGCCATTGCTCTTCTGTATGAAAGACGGTGGGCCTTTTACAAAAAGTTCCTTAGTCAGTTGTACAAATTTAAAAGTTAGTGAAAAATCAAATATTCTTTTAAAAATGGACATTGTTGTGTGTGCAATCAATCACTGTATCTCAAGTCTGAAATATCCAAATGTACATAAAGAGAATATCATCATTGTATAATCATTACTTTTGACAGAAAACTGCAAGTACATAAAACACAACCAATGTACTTATTGTCTCCACCATAAAAACCACGACAATCACATTGAACACAACAGCAGTTCACTGACTGAGGTGGCACACAGAATATTCACAACTCATCAAAAGAATAATTTCAGACTGGCTCAAAATTTCTGGAGTACCTAGAAAACCAAAGATGAATATCACAAAAATAACAGATCTGTGTTGACCTAGAGTAACGACTCAAGAACTGTTTATACTCCATTAGACACAGGAAAGTTATATCCATGTACAATGCACAAAGGTAATCCACGAAAGTTAAAATCACATGCGAGTCAAGAAGATGTCACTGCAAATAAGTAAAATGTAGAAGCCTGTGAACACAAAATTGGTTTTATCTTGGCTTTCAGGAACATATGCAGATACATAGTTTTGTTTGAAATGCAAAACCACTCTGCACATTACAAATCTACCTACCCGCAGAGGGAAATGATAAGAAATGCGAATCCCCAACCCAGTGACATAGACATGCTTTCTACTTTGTATTTGTGTCAATTGCACTTCAGTATTTCTCCTGCAATGCATTTTAAAGCCCTTTACAATTATTTTCCACTCAGTTCATTTTCCAGACCTCACCTTAGACAATCCTTCACACACATACACCTTTGCTAAATGAATGCACCGACACAATCCATACTGCAAAACCACCATATTGGTTTGCTGTGTTCAAACATTACAGTTGTGAAGGACATTGAGGACCTCTAGGCAAAGAAACTCCACAGAAACAACTACCTGGAGGTTTCTTTCTTTTCCTTGTCCTGTGTTTAATCTTCAAATTCTGTGATAAACCTTCCAAACTTTCAGTCATTTACGTGGATTCCCTGGGAATCCTCCTGTGGAAGACCACCGACTGCTTCTGTTGGAACTGCTGCTTCCTCCTTTTTTTCTGGTCCCACCGGCACAACAGTATCATCTTAAAGGTTGTACGGAAAGTTTTGTTGCACAATGCGTAGCACATTGGGTTGACTGTACTGTTGACGTAGCACAGCCAGTAGCCTACTGCCCACAGGGTCTGTGGGATGGAATCTTTGCAAAAGGCATTGATCAGCACCATGATGTTGTAAGGTGTCCATGTGATGATGAAAGCTAAGAGAATGGCACTGAGTGTTTGAGCAGCTTTTTTCTCCTTCACTAAGGACATACGCTTCCTCTTAGTGATCTGAGTTCGAGCTCGGGTTGCAAAACGCTTTGCCATAGCTGCTTCTTTGAAGGACATTGGGACAGAGGGGGACTTTGTGGCTGTGCTGGTAGGAGTGCAATTGGTGGCAGTGGTAGTGGTTGTTGGGGTACCATCCAGAAACCCTTGGTTAGAGTTAGTCTGGATAGTAGACATTGACTGAGTCTTGCGTGTGCAGAAGTGTTGGTGGTAACTATTTTCTTTACTGTTTGTTCCCTCAGGTGTAATGGTGGCAGTGGTGTTGGTGGTGACTGTTGACAGGTTGTCTCGGTTATACTCAGCTCCCCTCAGGGGATCCTCCTCTGAGGCTGCATCCAGATCCTCACATGAGGTGATCTGAGAGTTGACTGCAGCTTTAATTCCAGGGAGGCTAAGAACAATGGAAAAGATAGCATGACTCTGGGAAATTATCTCTCGTCCTCCACAGTCCTCATCCTCTGAAGACCCAGAGTGGTCCAAAGATACAGCAGCATCATTGTTGTTCCAGCTGTCACTGCTGCTGTGGTCTGGATCACCATCTCCTTGTCGGATACTACCAGGTCTCCAGGAACGAACCCCAGGCCAACAGTGGAAGCGCCCAACCAGTTTTTGACATGTGGTCTTTTTCTTAGACAACCTGGTCAACTCATAGCTACTGCAACTTCTTGAACTTCCTGTTTGATGTACAAAACTAGCTCTTTCACCCCCTACATTCCCTCCTCTTCCCCCTATTCCACCACGGACCCCTGAACCCTGCAACCCAGCTAACTCCTTTGAGCGATTCTGGGTCTCTTTGTAAATACGCCAGTAGAGAACACTCATTATCGTAACAGGCAGGTAGAAAGCTGCCATGGCTGTGCAGAAGGTGATTATAGGCTCTGTGAGGAACTGAATATAGCATTGGTTTGCGGGCACTGTCCTTTTACCTACAAAATATTGCCACAGGAGAATAGCTGGGGCCCAGAGAACAAGAGAAACAAACCAGGCTAAGCCTATCATGATTCCAGCCCGCTTTGTTGTCCGTTTGGCCCGGTAAGTTAAAGGCCTGGTGATTGAAAAGTAGCGGTCAAAACTGATGACCAGTAGGTTCATAACTGACGCATTGCTTGCAACGTAGTCAATAGCGAGCCAAAGGTCACAGGCCCAATTGCCCATGGCCCAGTAGCCCATTATAAGATAAGTTGTATAGAGGTTCATGGAGATCACTCCTATGATGAGATCAGCCACAGCTAAGCTCAAAAGGAAGTAGTTGTTGACTGTCTTTAGCTGGCGATTAACTTTGAAGGACACCACTACCAAAATGTTACCAATGATGGTAACAAGTGACAATGTGCCTGTCAGTAAGACAATGAGGACAACTTGCCATACAGGGTGGCCCCCCAGAGGGCCAAGGGCTGGCATTTCAGTTCCATTTTGTGAAGATTGGTTTAAGAGTTTGCTGGTGAAAGAGGAATTATCATCAATGGGATCCACATTAGAGGCCAACCAGGGGGCTCCTGCAGGTTCTCCTCGATGGAACACGTTGGATTGTGGGTAGGCTCTGGCCGGGGGAATGGCAGTCAGGAGGAGACCAGGGTCTGTGATGTTGGAGCTCATTGTTATGTTCTGGCATATTCTAAAGAGAGAGACAGAAAAACAAAATAAGAAGGGACAAAGAGAGAGGAAGGAGAAAAGAACATGGCACGCAAAGGGAAGAGGAGAGGGGGAAATGATAGTGACAGAGAGAAATGAAATGATAATGGATACATGAATCGTTGACAATCCTATTCATATCCAGCAGGTGAGGCTATAAACCTGCTAGACCAAATTGGGTATACATGTCTGTCAAATATGTTTTAGTCTAATTTGTCTTTTTCCTCATTCTATAATTTCACTTATGGACAATCAGTGTGCACACTTTACATGTGATGGCATCCATATATCACACACAATCTCACCTCAGTGTTAGAAAGCTTTCATTGAAAAAGAGATTGCAATCAGCACCTGTTTATCACGGCACCCAGTAAATTGGCAAGACTCTTCACTAACAGTACACACAGGTTTTATACTTTTTCCTGACTGCTTTCTCAACTAAGATGTTTTTCTTGAAACAGAAACTTGCAAAAGACTGGGTTTATGGACAGGTTTGGTTTTGTACTTTCAGATCAGATGTGAAGTAAGCTCACTGGAGAGCTTTGTACAAAACCTAACCCTGGTGTAGCTCGTCACTCAAATATTTTCTCTACAAAAAATTGTGCAGAGAATTGAGCAGATATTTTTGGATGTATTTTGACATTTTGGTATTGCCTGGATAAAGAGATTTTTAGCTGTAGTTTTGAAAACACTGTTTTATTAGGAGCCAGAAGCATTTTGACAAAACAATTTAGACATCCAAAGCTATGCGAGAAAAAAAAAGGCTGCAAATCTGTACTGAAGAAAATTGCATTTGGGTCTGAATGCCGAAAAGAAAGAGCAGTCTGAATGCTGCTCTTTTAAATTCAGAATCATTTCACGAAGTAAACAATAAAAGATCCTCCTGTTTATGTCAAAGCAGTTCTTGACAACTGAAATCATGAACAATGTATTTCTTTAAAAAAGATGAGGTATTAACATCATAAAACTGGAGTAATTCAATTTGATGCCAAATAGGTTAAAACAGGCAAAAAAAATAATAATTTTAATAATTCTGAAGAAAAAAGTAGAAAAAAGTGTTATTTTGCATATAATATCAAAAGATTTGGTGAAGTTTTATCAAATTTGCTCAAATAAAATAAATTAGCATTTATTTATTTGTTTATTTCTCCCCAATGGGGCAATTGTGCAACCATAGATCATATTGTAGCAAATATCATTGCCACAAATCCTTGTATCTAATTCCCTAGAGGTGAAAATTAATATGCTTTAGTACTTTAGCTCAGCTTACATACCTAACCATGCATTTTAAATGTCAGGATTACACCTCAACACATTCAGTTACTATATTTTTAAAGCTATTTCCTGCTGTGAAAATGTAGGCAAAATAAGCTTTTAACAAAACTGATTAATGTGAAGCAGCCTCTATGAAAGGAGCAAACAACAACCTGCTGCTGGTGGACACTTGTAAAATAATCTGATCCCTCCTCTCTAACCCGTCCGAACTGCTACAATCACCCTTTTCTTAAATGTGTAAAACTATAGCAATAACATACTGTATAAAATTATAATTACTTGCACTCGGTATTTAATTCTGCAGGGAAAGATGTTTGAAGCCGAGTGCTGCACCTGTGCTTTGACTCTCAGATCTCCCACAGAGCTGTTGAATAACCCCGGTAGCCAGCGGCGTCTCACAGCCGTTTGTGACACTGAGCACACACTGCTACAACTATTATTGGGAGACCCCCCGTTGTTCATGCTGCAGACACGCACCACCTTTTTCAATACGGACAATATGCTCTCACATGTCACACATATATCATTTTTGTGACAGGTCTTAGGTAATACACAGCCCCCAGCGTGCATAATTTCAAGTATATCTACATAGACACCCACAGTACATACATGCAGAGATGCACACAGTGGGATTGTATTAAAGAATAGTTTCTTAAGTAACAAAACCAGCATATAAAAAAAATTTTATCACGAATATTAAATAACAATATCCTAAAAATGGCAACATCTAGGATAGATAGCAAACTTAAAAGCCTCTTACGACAACAAAGTTTCTTTTAAATTTTCAAAGCTAATTCTGCTGAGCATATAATACAGCAATGTGTTACTAATGAATGTTGAACATCTATTAATTGGCTTACAAGGGCAAAAAACGTGTTTGTGTGAAGATAAGGGCTTAAACAGTAGGGAAACATGTCTTTAATCTGCTACCTCCACTTGCTGCAATCACAGAGCGTCGATAAATGCTTGTAGAAAAACAAATAGCTGCTTTTAAAAAAAACATTATTATTATAAAAAGGACATTTAGGCCTGTAAAAGCATGGTAAACTAGAAGCACTCAGAGAATGCAGACCTCTGCTAAGCCATAGGATGACTCACCTGAGACAAACTTCAAAAAGCCAAACAGCCCATCCTGTACCCCTTATATTTTGAACCTTGTGGATCACCAGAACCACAATACCGACATGATCTGGGATCAAACAATGTCAGATTATAACATCTACCTGTAACTAGAAGATGGCCTGTTGCAGGGTTTTATAACGTTTTGGACATAGCTGCACTGAATGCATGTGTCCTCTACCGGAGCTGCATCAATGCCAGAATGACCCGCAGTGGGTTCATTATTGAGCTCTCTATGTGTGATGCAATAAATCAATATCAGCTGACATCCAGTGCTCTGTTTCCTTACTTTAGCATTATATGATGCTTTTTTTGTAATTGTTCCCCTCCAAATAATTGATCAAATATATAAATACATTTAGAAAATTATTTAATTTTGTTATATGTTTGCTGATAAGTGAATGTTGTAAGCTAGTATTTTACATTTTCTATTCGAAATATAAGCCCAAAGTAATCCCACATGCTATTCAATAAATTATTAATTTATTGAAGCTTTGTCCACTTCTGAATGATAAAAAAGATTCAGAGGGCAAAAAAATATTGGCCTCTGTAAACGCCAACTTCATCTTTCTTTTTTCAATGCTGCGTCGGCAGGATGTCAAAATGACCCCTCTGGTGGTTCTAATATTGACGGTTTTAGTGTTAAAAAAAATCATTGGATCCAGATGGTGATCCTGATCACCCCTAAACTTTAATCAGTTATACCATCTCTGAGATTTCCTGAAAATTTCATCAAAATCTGTCCACTGCATCTTGCTGAAGGCCATTTTTGTCCTGTTTAGTGGAATACAGACATGGCTAGTTAGTAGAATAATGAAGGAAACCCTGGATTCAATGGAGAAAAAACCAAATGTAAGGCTCTGTACATGTCTCTGTGTTTTGTTTTGTTTTTGTGAGGTGCATGATGAAAAGAAGTCCATTAGAAGTAAGAACAAAAATTAAAAAGAAAATTTTTTTTGAAAAAAGCACTGTCATGATAGAGTACAAAATTAAGTAAAACATGTTTTCTTTCCATTTGTTTACATCTCACATGAGTTAGGTCTTTTTGTTTTCTGCCACTGTTTGAACTCCCTGAAATCTACACACATCAGGGAACAGAATCTCTCCATAGACAGTAGCTGGTTTTTGGTTTTCCTCAAAACTTATCAGCATTTTTTGTGAAAAACACAACTAAAAATGGCATATTATTCAAACATGTATGGGTTAGATCTGGGCAACCAGTTGCCATTACAGTTATGTCATTTTGGTGTCAGCATTGGGCCCTACAGCACCATAAGTTTAACTCCCAGGTATGTAGGTGGGACAGTTTCAGGTACACAGACAGATCAATACTCATTTACTGTGTTGCAACTTGTTCCATTACATTTCACAGCATTTGTACCAGCTTGCTTGGACAGCACAATCCAAGCTAGGTGCAAGGATCCATCTAAATTGGGTGACTAGGCCAGGTGATGGGAATTGTCCAGGTTGCTATTCTATCAGGTTTCTATTTTCAGCAAACTAATTTAACAGAGGAGAGATACAGAATAATGAGGGGATGAACAAAGCCAACAAAGGGTGAAGCTGTTAAAAATTGAACCCATGCGATCTACAACATAGCTTCCATTAAACAGATAAATGGAAGTTTAATCAACAGTGTCTGTGTTTTAAAATACTTGTCTTTGCAGACTATTACCAATGTACTTGTTTCATACTGCTTGTTTCGTCTCTCTTTTGTCACATGTAGATTTTACTAGAACCAAATACAGAAAGACATCTGGAGGCAGACAGGAGTTTTTGCACTTACCATAATCAGGCATTGTTTTGAAAACAGCTCAGGCATAAGCAACTTCAACTCAAGAAAGAATGCTGCCAAAAAAGGCAGAAATAAACTCAACTGCAAACTCAAAACAAAAAACACTCTTGCCCTACAGGCAGAGAGAAAATAATCACAACAACTGATCAACAACTGGAGATGAAGATTTAATTAGATTGTCATGCACTGGCAATTCCAAGAGAGCATCAGGCTGTATGTATACGTATTCAGTTGACCCAGCAGATGTAAGCAATGGTTTTGTGATTACTGGCTGGGCAATAACTGTAACTCCAGAAAATAAGTAGATTCCTGCCTTGCGTCAAAAAGATAGAAGTCGAGTGTGGGAGGGAGTCAAAACACTGGTGATTTACTAAAAGCAATAACAGCTTGGATTTATTCTCATTAAACATTTGTTACATTGATAAGAATCCACTAAATCTTCTCAGTAAGGCCTCTGCTTGTCTCTCAAAGTCTGGCGATGTGACATTGCACAAATCACAGTTAATACTGATTTTCAGGGCAAAGTTGGTGAGGATGCTTGCTGAAAAGTGAAATGTAATCTGGGAAGCAGTGCCAAAATGCTGAAAAACTATTGATTTAGTCTACAGCACGCAGAGAAGCAGCCTTGCTGGAGAGCACAGACTGGAGTACTCCGATCCAGGCGTGTTATCTTACATCTGCAAAAATAGATGACGTAATGTGCAACCAGGAATGGTAAAAGTAAACAAAGACACAGTATATAGTATGTAAATACTATGGGTTTATATTTCTGCTTATCTTATATTTGATAATGACCGTTCATAAATCAATGAAAACACAAAGCTGATAGCTTGAAGGACATTAAAATGTGTCCCATTCTTTTTTTTTTTTGTTGACCCATTCTTTCCTGATAAAGACTTGAACACAGAAACTGCACACAGAGAAGGGTAAACAACATGTGGTGGAAGTCAGCAGGCATAAATCAATAGATGTTTTCAAGTGATACCTTGATCGTATATACAGTGTGTGTCCTGGAGAATAAAAATGCTTGGTCTTTAGTTTCACCTGTACAGTACATATATCTTTGTGTATAGGTGTAGATTTCAGGGAGGGATTGGGGAGATGCAGTTTTGAAAATGAACAAAGACGTTGCTGAAGCATATATGAGCTATTCAATGGTTTATATCTAGAATTAATTAATTAATTGGTTATGTTAGTGCTTCATGAATAAAGAGAGACTACTTCCTCAAACAAAAAGACACAGTAGAGGAATGAATATCAGGTGTACATGTGTGAACTCTGTGGATAAAATGGAAAAAGTTGATTTGCAAGGGAGCACTTATTTGGAATCAATACCCAGCAAGAGGAAGGTTTATATTTTTAATTCTCATATGGTTAAATCTTCTGATTTCCATTCAAAGAGTAATTTATATTATGAGATGTAGCAGAAAAGGCCCAAACTGATGCTTAAGATCTGAAACAAAAGCAGGAAATTAAGTGTGAATGCTCTGGGGGGGGGCAGGATAAAAAACTTTCCAGAAGAAAATGTAAAGATGCTGATAAAAGTTTTTAACCATTGTTCAAGCCCCCAAATTTAGAGTTTGTTTACATGCATCATATTTCCTTCAGTAGTACACAAAGCACAAGTCTGTTGCACCCTCCCTCCATAACTTTAACAGAAGTATATAGAGCAATTTCACAGCACAGTTTACTTCTGAGAACTTTGATTCCATTTTTTAGACACATTATAAAAAGCTAAATATTCAATATATACTAAAGAGTAGCTGAGGGAAGATTACTTTTTTGTAGTACCTCTGTATGAGCTAAATCTATCACAGGCTGGTGATGATGGTGTCGCTGCCAGAAGATGGTAGAAAGGGTTGTGAAACAGCCTGAGGCCATCTGTCAGGTGCTCACAGCTGACAGAAAAAGCATTTAGTGCTTTCTTGGCACAAGATGGACTTGCTGGAGTACATGAGCGATGTGGTAAGTCAACTCTTTAAAGTTCACAGATTTCCCGTCAGGAAAATCTTAAGAAAGAGAATAATGTGATGTCTGTACAGGACCTACTCTAAACAAATGTGAAGGTGATGTGCAGGACAGCCTTGACTCATAATCACCAAAAACAGAGAAGTCACTGAAATGTAGATTGTTTCAAGGAATTCTGAAACAACTGTCAAAACATATCTATGTTGAGTGAAGAGGTTAAAAGTCCTTGAGATTTGAATAAAAATCACAACTTTTACAGTAGTAATGATCTGTTCTTGGCATTCAGTGTACTTCCATGTTAGGAATATCTCACTGTAGTACTCAGAATGGTTTCATTGTTAATGGCAGTAGCCTAGCCACCAATATCCCTCTAGATAACTGCATAAATAATATGCTACAGATGGAAGAACCAGGGTTAAAGCTCTTGAAAGTAGGGATTGTACACAAGGAAACGTCCTTTTATCACTATACAAGCCACTCTGTCAGGATACATTGTGTACAGGCTTGTGTTAAAACACTTAAAGTAAAAAAAAATTTTTTTAAATGTATTACAGTCTTGTCTATTATTGAGTAGCATGGAATTACAGTCTTCCTTGTCACTGAGATTGGTTGAGACATTTAAGTTTGGACCAAAGCAGTACACTACCAAACCCACTCAGTCCCTTTAAAACTGTATTACTATAGCATAATAGCTTCGTAAAAAAAAAAAAAAAAAAAAAAAAAAAGTACATTTGGAATCAGCTACCAGAAACATATATCTATACCAACATTTTTAAGTATTTCTTAGTCAACTCATATTGAATTGTTCATTGCATCAATGTTTAAGGCATGTAGTTTAGCAAAAATAGCAACATTTTATGTAATCAAGCGCAAATATTTCTTTCAACGGAAAACTAAATTTGATCAGTGTAAACTATTCAGCTCAGAGGTTCAGAAAAACAGGAGTGTCTGCACAATGGAAGAACTCCAGTAAGTCCTTTAATACCAGGAAGCAGCACAGCATAATTATTCTGCTCTAACCTTGTTTATTCTCCTTTATGACTGTGGGCAGCCAGGAGATCTGCTTTTATTGAGGTGTCGTTTTTGTAGCAATCCAGATTACTGCGGCACAGTGTCTGATTCCTGCTTACACTGGCACCACAAACCATAAACAGACTGCAGTCTGACAGAAGCTTAGGCTGATAAAAATAAGAATGCAAGGAAGTGAAATAATAATCAGTGTATGAGGCTATGAACTGTGCCAGTGTAAGAGGACAGCTGTGCAAAGGTTGCAGCCAAAACTTGACAATAGAAGTATCTCTGTTGCATTAAGACAAGGCTAGCAGGGTAAAGGTACCACAAAATGAAAATGTAAGTTCAGCAAGACACTTCTGTTCAAAATATTTGTCTCATTTGTCTTTTTTTAGAACTGTGCAATTTTGGTCCACTGAATCTGAACATGAGGTTCTTTATGTTGAAACTTTTTCTAGTGTTCACATGAAACTAATTTACCTTTCCTAGAACATTTCTTACAGAGCGGCAATACAGAAGGACAGAGAGGAGGCTACTGCTAAGCAGGATTAGTGGCTTACAGAGGTAATTTCAGGTTCAGTTCAAGATTTTCTGTATCTTGAAGCTGGTTCATGTCTTACCAGGTTGTGTCACCCCAGCAACTTCACCGGATCTGGAGCAGGTGAAGCAACACTGTTTATTTTCTCTTATGTAATGAAAAAATAAAAACACATTGATGTGTGGATGGTGAGTCTATCTTGTTTCAACTCGAACTGGATTCAAAGACCATTGTTTGTTCTTCATCTTTGCGAGAGATGTGTCATCAGAAGGGTGCTCATGTATCTCAGAGTCTGATTGCTCTAAATCAGGGATCACTATATCTGGACTTCTTAAACCAGGTTTTCTCTGCTGCAACACACCTAACTCAAATGATGGGTCTTCAAGAGACTGATGCATAATGTCACAACAACCTGTTAGAAAACCATTTCATTTGAATCAGGTGTGTTGCAGCAGAGAAACATATAAAACTTGCAAGTCCAAGAAGTATGGAGTTGGTGATCCCTGCTCTAAATCCTGCAGACTTTAAGATTCACAACTAATTTCACATCTTTTTGTGTGTGCAGCATATCAAATTCTCCAAACTGCATCAATTACTGTTCGTACATTTACATCCATAGTATACCCACATTCTTCTTCTAAAATGTTTTTAAAATTAGTTAATATCATTCAATTACTTAAATTATATTTATTACATTTTCAGAATCTGGATGAAAGAATACGAACTTAGACTGACTGATCATTGCCTGTCTTACATGAACTTGCACATATCCATAGTCAGAAAACCTGGGCTGACTGACCAAGTAGATAATAAGCATTGTAGTTCTGCTTAGTGAGATCTCCATTGTTAGGGCTAGTTAAGGCACAGGCTATTCTCATACTATGGGCCCCAGGCTATCTTAACAAGAAATCACAAACCTCATTTGTTTTATGATTCAACATACAAAGTATGCAACTGCACATGAATCTATGGATACAGATGAGTACCAGTCAATGAATTGCTAAATTTTTTTTCATATTAAGAAGCTGACAGGAAATAAGATGTTAAAAATGATGGGAAAGGAAAATACATTTAAATATGTTGGTAAAAAAAAAAAGACAGCCTCTAGCACTACACGGCAGCACCTGTGTCCTACTGCCTCTAAGCAGTCAGATGTAAGTTGCTTTGGAGAAAAGCATCTGCTAAATGTAAGTAAAATAGAATAGAATAGAATAGAATAGAATAGAATAGAATAGAATAGAATAGAAAGCATCAGTCAATAATGTTATCCTTACTTTTCTCACCTTGTTTTTTGTCCGGTTGTATTTTTGTTCAGATAAATGACTACTGCATATTTTGGAATTAATTTATTTAAAGTATATCTGACAGTCATCATCACCACTTGTTTAGATTCTGCAGTCTCACAAAATGAACAGTGAAAAGCTAATTTTTACTTTATTGTTAGTCAATACTTTTGAAGGCTTTTGCTTCCAGATGCGGAAAGTAAATTCCGTATTCTAAAAGGAATATGTTTCCAACATTTAAACTTTGTGCTGCTGACTTATTTTGATGGCACACACTGACATTCATTATGCACATTCATCCTTCATTGCCCTTCAGCATCCCGAGGCTGAGAAACCACAAATCACAACTTTGTTTTCCAGCCCAAAGTATCACCTTACGGCTGCATTTGCTTTACAGCACTGTTACAAGGCAGCATCTGGAAATTACCACACAGACCATTTCAGAAATATACTATGGCAGATTCAGCAAAGAAACCCAAGAAACCTTTATCAAAGACAAATATACATCAGACTGATTTTTACATGATGGAGAGAGCTCAGAAAAGAGACAGAATGCAAGACAGATGCCCAATTAGCCTTCGCTAGGGGGAGCCAGTAAGAGAAAATCTGTTGAAGCCTAGTAGTGTTGCTCTAACGAATAAATAATTTTTAGACCAGCAATACACTTTCCAAAATCCAAACGATGTGTCTTTATGTTTTTTAACTGCAACATTTGATAGGTATGACATTCTTTTCATTTTTTCACTGAAAAAAATGCAACTTATGCAGTCCTATACCCACAATACAATGTATTAAATTAATCCAATAGTGCTTTGTGCACACTGAAAGTAATTCTTGGAGTTTTATGGGCTTCAGTTGTTGAATTAGAGCAGCTGTGGGAGGAGAGAAATCACCACGTGGAAAGAGAAGCAGGATGTTGTGCTACAGGCTCATGGGATTTCACACACATCCTCACCTCTGTGGTGGGTCTCTGTGCTTTTTGACAGCCTTAGTAACAAGCTGCTGGAACTCTTTAGACATGGCACTCTTAGACACTTAGACATGCCTGTGTAGTTTGTGTCTATGTGAAAGACAGAGACAGGAGGAAAAACAGAGGGGCAAAATAGAGACAGTAGAAGAATGGCTCAGGGATATGTCAAGCCAAAAGGCTGTGGCCACTTCAAGATGAGTGCAGGGAGAATACTGAAATTTACCCTTTCTTTCTCTCTTATAGTAAATCTGAATCTGGATGAAGTCCAGTGCATACCTTTTGTGTATGTTTTAAAACAAAAGTAAAGGTGCTGTCATTGAAATTAAGCTGACTTTTATAGTGAATGTCACAGAGGAACACAGGGAAAAAAAAGGTTTTGCTGCAGTGACAGCGAGTACCTAACAATTCCCACAATCCAAACTATGAAATACCACACTTTGAAAAACAATGTCATTTCGTGTGAGCCTAATTCCAACCCTGACCCTTTGCCTCGCTCCTCATGCCTGCACTTCAATCCAACCCTACACAGATGCTATACACATGTAACCACTGCAATAGGCTATTGCAATCAATCCTTAAAAGGAAGTGCAACCATCTGCCTATTGAACAGGCACTCAAAAGAGAAGCAGGAGGAGAAAAAGCACACACTCTCTTCTATGTAAACACGTTTCAGCCGGAGGAGAGGGGTCTTTAAATGCTGGAAGCAGAGATGCAGGGCTGTGGAGGGGCTACTGGAGACTGAGGGTGAAAAGATACAGAGGGGGAGGGCTTGGAATGTGTCGGGAGACGTTAGTAGTCTCACCTCCTGCTTGGGGAGTGTACGTTACCCTGGAGTAGGATATTATGTGTTTATGTGAGAGAGGCAGAACAAAACAGATGTTTCACCTCCGGACGAAAGGTTGTCAGGTGATGGAGTCCATGTCTACCAAATGTTCTGCATGCCTCTACACCACACATCACACGTACATGTTCACTTGTCTTTGCTGATATGCTTACATAAGGCAGACATATATAAAATAACACCTTCAGCAGTGTTGACATTGCCATGTATTGTGCTTTTCTTTCGCATGCAAACACACGCATCATCAGCTGCCAAAGCTCAAACACTCAAAGAGGCAGTGAGTCAACAAGGTGATTATGAGAAAGTTTTGAAAATGATCCAGGTATTGTATTGCCACAAAGAGAGGTACTGCTGACAGGACTGGTTATAATACAGTCCAAACACTTCTCCTGGCGGATGTAGAGAGGCTTACGTTGGACAGTTAAAGCACTAAATGTATTACAAACATGAACACTCACACGGAAGTGGAAACACACACACACAGTCTTACGTCTCTGTTTGCCTCATTCACTCAAACAATGCCGACCACGCCGCCTCACCCCTTCTCGCGCTCCAAGCCACACCCCCCCCCCACACACACACACACACACACCCACACACACACACACACAAAACACACACACACACACACACAAACACACACAACGGGTGTATCCTATTTCATTAAATAATATCAACCCAGGTGACGTGACAGTACCTGGCATTGGAGCTGAAAATAGCTTTTAAATCTGATTCCCTAAATTCTCTAGGGAAGTCATAGAGGTCTCATCTGTCTCTCCGTATCAAAAACTCATTCTGCATTAGCCAGCTGCAGATCAAGCCAAACACAATGTCCAGAGGTGGAGACAGGTCTTATAAGAAGAAAAAAACATGAAATAAGTGAGAATAAAGAATAACCAGCTCCAGTAAGACAGATGGTCAGCCAAACACAGAACTTAAACCGAGTGGAACAAGCAATATCCTTACTTCAAGTCTTCATGACTAACCTGTTGCCTTTTGGAACATATATCACATTTAATCCCATGTTATATAAAACCAGATTTTGAGCCATAATACTCAACGGCATCAGAATATTGAACATTTCTTGCACATTTTCTTGAGTTTACTTCTCAGTTAATATTTGCCACTCCAATGACCTTTTACAATGACTGTGTTGCATTCTAAACAGAATTGCATTATAAAAAACAAGTCAGAATATTTATTTGCAGGGGTTCAGATTCCAATTTAAAGTTGTATACCAAACAAATGCCTTGGAGATGAAGACAGAAGTAGTGGGACTCCTTATAAAGTCAAACCTGAAATGTGACTAGACACAAACAGATCTTAATTCAATTTAGGCAGTGGGAGCTGTATTATCATATCCATGTGAGTTAAGACATTTTTAACTCACATGGAAAATGGAGTGTTTGGAGGGAAACAACAGAAAAGGTTTAGAAAGAAGTAAATGTTATCAGTCTTAGAAACACATATTACACAAGTCTGTTTACGAAGGCAAATACACTGCCTGACCAAAAGAAAAAGGCGCCACCTGAATTTAACTGAGCAAATAGGTACCCGCCTCCGATTGGATAATTACTGCATGGGCAAAAAGCTATTTAACCTCAACTGATGCAATAAGTAGCTCCTCATTTCTTACACAACCATGTAGAAAGACATCCTGTGGTCGTGGAAAAGATGTTCGTCTGTTTAAGAAAGGTCAAATCATTGGCATGCATTAGCAGAGAAAATATCTAAGGAGATGCAGAAACTACTTAAATGCGGTTAAGAACTGTCCAATGTATTATTAAAGACTGGAAGGATTGAGGGGAACAATCTTCTTTGAGGAAGAAATGTGGTTGGAAAAAAATCCTGAATGAGAGTGATCGGCGATCACTTAAACGCTTGGTGAAATCAAATTAAAGAAAAACAACAGTAGAACTCAGGGCTATGTTCAATAGTGAAAGAAAGAGCATTTCCACATGAACAATGTAAAGGGAACTCAAGGGATCGGGACTGAACATATGTGTATCCATAAGAAAACCACTAATTAGGGAGGCTACCAGAGAAAAGCCTTTAGTTTGCTAGGTAGCATAAAATCAGACTCCGGAGCAATGGAAGAAGGTCATGTGGTCTGATGAGTCCAGATTTATCACGTTCCAGATTGATGGTGCATCATGGTAAGAAGAGAGGCAGATGAAATTATGCATCCATCATGCCTAGTGCCTATTGTAAAAGCCTGTGGGGGCAGTCTATGATCTGGGGTTGCTGTAGTTGGTCAGGTTCATTATGTGCCCAAAGAATGAGGTCAGATGACTGCATGAATATAGTGAATGAGCAGGTTATTCCATCAATGGATTTTGTTTCTTCCCTGATGGCACAGGCATATTCCAAGATGACAATGCCAGGATTCATCAGACTAAAATTGTGAAAGAGTGGTTCAGGGAGCATGAGACATCATTTTCACACATGGATTGGCCACCACAGAGTCCAGACCTGAACCCCACTGAGAATCTTTGGGATGTTTGGAGAAGGCTTTGAACAGTGGTGGTCGGACTCTCACATCATCAATACAAGATCTTGGAGAAAACCTAATACAACACTGGATGGAAATAAATCTTGTGACATTGCAGAAGCTTGAAACAATGTCACAGCGAATGCGTGTTGAATCAAAGCTAAAGGTGATCCAAGTGTGTGACCTTTTTATTTGGTGGTGACTTTTTTTTTTGGCCAGGCTTTGTATTTTCACCATGTTCAATCTCAACCACTTAATGTCTGAATTTCTTCCCAATTATATAAAAGCAAAATAAATGCAGTGAAAAATTAGGGGGGGATCACAAAAAGAAAGACTGTAATAAAATATGATACAATAAAAAACTTAATAAGTTGATAGCAATAAATCCGTAAACTTAAAAGATACATAATGTATAAATACATAAATTAATGTGAATAAGTGGTTTGTCATAAATTTCTGACAAGGGGTTAAATTGTCACAAAACTGCAAACAAAAAGGAAAGTAATAGAAATACATAAAAAGTCTGCTCTGAAGACATATCAAGAATAGTATGCTAAATCTCAATGACTGCATTTACAGGTGCGCCAGTATCCTGGTTATTTCTGGATTTTTGGAGTATCCCAGCATGTGTTGTACATGTAAACATCCCATTCTACTTTCAGAAACCTGGATAAGGTCTTATCCTGGTTGTGAGAAAAGTAGATGCTACCGGGAGCACTCCGATAAAAACCAGGACACTGTGGCATGTAAACACCTCATCCACTCTTAACATTCTCTGCTTCCAAATATCATAGTGGTTGAGATAATAAGAAATTAGACATTGTTGTACATGAGACCATAAACCTGGATACTTCAATGACCATGAGTGCTGGGATATGAATGAATGTGCTGGAATAAGAACAAAACCTGGATAAGACACAAACCCAGGCCAATGTTGTTTATTCAAATGCACTTTATGTAATGAAAATGTGCAAGACTTAGCAATAGTTTGTTCATAATCTAAAATAAAATAGATTCATAGCAGTTTGAGTGAGAGCTATATTGTGGATATTGACTCTGCTGTTACTTTTTTCTCAGACAGTTACATGGACTGAGAAAGTAACATGGTCCATGTTGCCATATGCTGTTGCAACTCTGACTATATTCTAATGTATTATGGTCCATGTTGCTACACGGATGGTCTATAATTGAGAAGGCGTGTATCCACACATATCCAGAGAGTTTTTTACTTTACTAAAAACACTGAAGCAGCTTCCTGGTTGGGTTCTGGTGATGATATCACCAGAATTAGGGCTACGTTACTTTTTACAATTTATTGTTTAGAAACTCTAAAGCGGGGGTGTCCAGAGTTGGTCCTTGAGGATCATTGTCCTGCAGGTTTTGGCCGTTTCCTGCTGTAGCAAACCTGAATCACATTAATGGGTCAACATATTTGGCCAGAACTTGGCAACAAGCTGTTTAGGGAATCCATTTAATTTGAATCAGGTGTGTTGAGGCAGAGGCACACCTTTAAAACCTGCAGGACTGTGGCCCTCAAGGACAGACATTCCTCTTAACTTTCTTCCTGATTGGGTTTAGACAATAACATCTGTTGATTTGGGGTAGCAATCAAAGAATGTGTTTAATTAGCTATGCAGTTCTTGTCCTAACTACTAGACGCAGCAACTTCTTTGAATTTGAAAAATGAAAGATCATTCCTGGAGTTCTTTTTAAGTGAAGGAAAGTCTCGGATTAGACAACAGGTTCATTTCTATACTGAAACATGACAAAGCTAAATATATAAATATACAGAAAGAAATATATAAAAATCTGCAGTCCACATATTCAGGCACATTAAGAGTCTAAATAATAAAACATATTCAGTGGGTGCCAGTGGTTGAATGCCACGAGAAAGTTTATAGCCTACAATTACATTTTATATTGGTAGCTTGCTGGCTAATGAACCATGAATGTTAATGACGACAGACGAGTGATGGATCAGTCACACTGACAACTCCTTTTTGCCATCCAGGTTTGTTGTTATTGGTCTTGTGAGTAAATATCCAACACAGGACAGAGACATAAAAGATAGTTCATTTGTAACCAAGAGATTTCCATCAGCAGCAAGTTGGTTTGAGAAAAAGTCAAAGTCAAGCTGACATACACAACTTGTCTTGTTCCAACCTCATAAAAAACCACACAACACTTGAGACGAACTCTGTAATTATCATAAGGAGGCAAACCGCTGCTAATGCACAAATAGACTAATAATTGGAACAGTAAAAAAAGCAGCATTTATGTTTGATCCTGCGTAGCTAGAGATGATCAGTGGGATATAACATTTCCCATCCGGCACACTGACAGAAACATTACGAGGATGGAGAGTGATGAGATCCTTATAAGCCTCTGATACTGCATGGAGCCACACTGAGTGGAGAAAGACTCCAGCTGCACTGGCAACAGGCAAACCCACATTGCAAGGGACAACACGGACCACAAACTGGAGGTTCAGTCATAAAAATGTTTCTCAGGCTATGAAGGAAAGTCACATTTTTTGCTGTAATGACTGAATAGTCACGTCCTCTTTATTAGTTCAGGATTGTTTGGACAACATTGTCTTTTCCAAACACAGAGAAGATATACTGTTTAGTCACATCTAACAGCAAATAGCTGTAGGCCTGCACTTTGCATCAATCAGATTTAGCCATAACTTGAGAATGGTTATTCATCATAATCACATCACACATGCAGAGTTGTGTAATTCCAAACATTGCTCCGCTGCAGCATCAAATGTGCTCTTAGAGAGAATAACAGAACAGAAACTGTGTTGATTTTCTTTTCAGAGTAGCAAAAATCCATGAAGGTTTAAAATGATTGGTATCTCCTGGCAGAAAATAGCATTCATTTCTCTCCTACCCTCTGTAACACCGAGAATGAAGTTTTCTCGGTTTTCTGCTTTGAACTGCCTCTTTTTTTCTTTTTTTAAAGTGAACTACATTTATCTCACCCGACAGTTTCAGCGTCCCTTTCTTTTAGATGTCAGTGGCAAAAGAAGGAGACTCTGAGGCCCTTAAACTTATTTAAACAGTGCTGAGAGTGAGTTTATTACTAAACACTGAGGTTAATGGCTAAAGATAAACACCATCACCACTCAAGTGTTTCAGTCATTTTTTGAAGACTATATGATACAAAGGTTGCACTTGTTAGCCTTGGAACTTTGATATATAATCATACCAATCAGCAAAACCCTTCCTGGAATACAGCCCTTCCTTTCATCCCATTCCCTGTACAGAATCTCCCCAAGGGCTAATAGCTATCTTTCTTGCATTTCAATGGACTCATTTAGAATGAGAGAAAGAGGCAAACTGGAGGGCATGGCAAGAAACAGTTCAGCAGAAGGAATAAAGGAGGAAAATCCGAGAGTGTCCTGGATTCTACTGATATAATTCCACTATCTTCTTATTTCCCCTGCCTTGCCTTAACCAATACTCTGGCAAGTTAGGTTTCTAAATGGCTGTAATCCATAAATCTTAAATCTTCAATGAATATTTCCCTCTCTTAACTATTTGAACAATTTAGCAAATGGATATCTTTGATGGATGATTTTTTTTAGATGTGTTGCTACCATCAAATTCAAGATGAGCTAATATCTTTTTATGAAATGAAAAAAATGTTTTAAATGTTTTTTTTTTATTTCCATTGTGATAAAATGTTCTTCTATTGGGTCAGCAAATCACAGCTTTCTGTTTTTAATTACATTTAACAGAGCATCACAACTTTTTGGGAATTTGGGTTGCATTTTCTGTAATATTTTCATGAAAAAGTTACAAGAAAATGAGACATTTAGTTGTATTCTGAAAATCCCTTTGTTCATTTTGAACTTGATGCCTGCTGAAGGACAAGTTTAACTTTATTGTATCACCTCTTGTTTTAGCATGCAACAGATCTGTTTTCATCAACGTTTTTCATGCACATTTGATGCGCATTAAAAGTCAGTTATTTCAATGTAATCTTCTCTTGGCAAGAGAAGAGACTCTATATCAAGAAAAACCATTTTTTAAATTGTTTACTGGTTTGTCTACAAGCTATTTCTGATAATTTACTTTTTACAGAGGAACTCTGTCTTTTCCAAGTAAAATAAGCAGAATTAGTAATTAGAAACTTTTATTAAGTGTAGTATGCTTTATAAGATTTAAATATGTGATCTGCAGGAATGACAACAGCTTGAGCAGACAATTGTAGTTTTTTTTTATTTGAGTCACAGTAATGTGATTCATGTTTCTTAGATCAGCTGACAACTGACTACAAGATCTGACTACAAGATGCACATGACTTAGAGTCCATATCCTGCATGAATAAACATAATGCTCCATTAACTTACTTCATCTATTCTTCTTTCAAGTCCCAAAATAGCTAAACTCATTCCCTTTAAAACGCTAAGTCTCACTGAAGTTCTGCACTTCCCTCATGTGCAAATCCCAAAGATGCCCTAATGTCAAATACTTTCATCTGTTTTACACAAAGCCTTGGGGAAGAAAATGCCATTTTTGGAGAGCAATTCCTCTGGACAGAACACAAAATCACATCAGGGGAGGTAATCTTTTTCTTTCTTTTTTTCTGGGAAAGATAAAGTGAGCATCAAACTTTTTAAGTAACTTAATACTCAGTCTCCAAATAACTGGATAGGATTGCTCGTTTCACTCTGTTGTTGGATGAATTAATTACTTTAATCAATAAAACATTTAGCTGTTTCTAACAGAGTTTTTCTTTCTGCATATTTAAGGCCACACAAAGACTTTGAACCAGGAATCTCATGACAAATCCATATCCGGGACCTGTCATTTTAATGGATGCATAGCGGCTCACTGAGCTGTTTGCTTTCGTGACACAATTCTCCTCATGTAATGAGGGCAGTCCCCTCTGTAAACACAGCTTAAACTTGCACATTTCTGCATCACGTGGAATTTTTTAAAACAAATGAATCTTTACAGTCAACTAAAAAACATCTAAAACTATTTTCCTGATCTGGAAAAAAGTAATTGTGCCATTATTTCATCATGCTTGGATTACTGCACCACTTTTCTTCTTTTGCTGGAGCTCCGTCAGCTGAAAGGCAGGACCACATAAAACAACACAAGTTCCCTGCAATAGCTTTCTTCTTAATTTTGGAAGTTTATTTGAGTTTTACCAGTTTTGAAAAGTTAAATAAGGTCTTATCTCAAGTTACATTATTGGTCAGATTAACTTTCATGCACCTGACAGGGATTATTTCACCTAAAAATGACCACTGTAAAATCCCTTTTGCAATCAGAAAACTTGAAGCCATCTTTTAAATCTTTTAAATATAACAAACCATGAACTTTGGTTGAAAGAATCAAAGTTTCCAAGCAAAGAACACAGGTTTTATTTAAGTCGAACAGTATGTACTATATGAGAGCAAGCAAGGATTTTTTGTCATTTTGTGAAAATGATTGATGTTAGCAGAACTTTCTTCTAATGAGAGTCTATGTTTCCAGTAATTCCCTGAAAATTAAACTTTCAACACGACTAAAAACTGTTTTTTTTTCTTTCCCGACATTAAACATATCAGATGCACTTTGTTTTTCTTCTTTTTCCGATGAATCATCTCATGACCTGTCAGAACTATATTCTACATCTGTATATATAGAGTAGCCCACCTCTAGCATTCACGGTAATAACATGCTGAACACAATGACGCCACAAATAATGAAGTTATGTCAAACATAATGATAAATTACTAGGGAAAGGAACCAAACAGGAACCCCTTCCCCCTTGTAACATTAGGAATCAAAATATGTACCTTTGAATTTAGTAATATTAGTAGCATTTCTTAATTAAGCTGTCTTGACATTTACAGCAAAAAGAGGCTTTGTTGACGGTGTGGAATAAAAAAGGGAAATTTGACAGCCTGCCTTGGTGGACAACAAAAGAAACGTAGGCTGGTGTGAAATGACAGAAATGCTGTTAATTGCACTTTCTCAGGTGTCTCCATAACTATCATTAGAAGTGCCGCTACTTTCCATTTGTCTCTAGACCTTTGACATGTAATATCTGAAATATGTAATTATCATCTAAAAAAAAAAATAGGGTCCATATGGTTTAGTGACATGCAGATTTTGCAGTAAGTGTGCTGGGAAACATCCACAAAAACTGTCATTTAAATTCAAATCCCTCTATCTCCCCATGGTTAAGAAAAGAAAAAACACAATAATAAATGTTTAGAAGGTGGCAAGCAGTTGTTAATGGAAACCGTGAGATAATGAACCATTTGCTCTACAGGTGGTGTTAATTTCATGTGTCACCCCGGCACACCGTCTTCACTGATTGTCAGGGACATAGTTCACACACTGCTGCAGTTAACACAGTTTCATTTTTCTTGGAAGCTTATTTCTAGTTTAAATTTGTCTGCTAAAAATTGCTTTCTGGGTTACAGATTAAAGAACTGTCATACCTGAGCTCACATAATGTTTATACAACTTTGTTTTGCTTGACGCAGTCAAATCATTTTACATAAATCATACGCACTATTCGTAAAATGTCAGCAAAAGAGCTGCAATGTTTTGAAAATGTAGGTTTTAATGAGATAAACTTTGAAGATCTATAAATCCTGTAAAGTCAGTTGTTGGCATGATATTTTTCAAGGTTGTTTTTTTTTACCCTCTGGAATATTTTTGCTTTAGGGAGCATGCATTGGTGCTCTTTTGATGCATCTCATTGATTATATTAAAACAGACAGGCCCATTTATGATAAAGCTCTTCAGTATGCTATCCATACTTTTCTGAATACTTCAGGCCAAAAGTTTCAAGACAGTAGTGGTGCACTTAAAGAAAGGTCCATAAAAATAGGGCCAAAATCATAAAAATGTGAAGGAACTTTCTGTTAACAGCAGTTTTGTCTGTATGTTTTTAATTCCCAATATATCTGGAGTCATCTGAGATTAGTTTTTTATTTTCAAAGTTCAACAAGGAAGTATTACTTAGCTTTAGTATCCTCATGACATGTATGTTTCTCTTCACAGTTCCACATTGCCAAGTGTAAAAGGTCTGTGAAGGCTCATGGGAAATGCATATTCAGCAGGAATTGAACATTTTGTGATTGAGTTATGTGATCTACTTCCTGTGTAATGTTTACATTTAGACAATGTTGTGGGAATTTATGTTTGAGGGTTAAAGTTGGCACCATGAGTGGATACAGGGTAACACTAATTTATGTGTTGCACCAGGAGAAGAAAGAATACAGGGTATGAAATGAACAACCAATGTTGGATTAACTTATTTTAATCACCTGTTACCAATTGAAGCAAATCGTTTAATTGGGTTAAACTCTTTTCTTTATTTCAGAGTTGTATACTGTGAATGCAACAGGCAAATACTTAAAGTACAGAATTTTAGGCTTTTGGGTGAACAGAAGTGTTCATACATTACTGGTAAAATTTACTGATAATTTTCTTCTGACATTTTTCTTTGCGTGTGGGATTAGGCAACCTCATTTTTCTTGGATTATTTCCAAAATAATCTGGACGACTATAAGTGAAACTTTGGTCTCCACCGGATAAAGACTCATCCATCAAATAGCCGTGGACCAGGGACATGATACATTTTAACTAACGAGAAAGTTAACATACAAATATGAAGGCAATTAGGAGTAACTGGACCTTGCAGTAAAATTATATTATAGTGTCTAATTAGAGATCAAATGAGCCAATATGGCTGCTGTAGTTTAGTGGTCATCTGTCATGTCAGCCACTTATGCTTGAAGACCTCTTTGGCTTGTTTTAATATAAATTAGCGAAGCTTACTCGGGGCCACAACATTTAATTTGTGTTATGACCCAGTTTGCCACCAGTTAGCTTCGTATGCATGTTGTCCAAGGACACTACTACATCCCAGTGAGTGGAATTTAATGGGGGCCATTTTATCAGGTTTATCCGTTGGGTTTTTTCTATTGAGAGAAAGTTAGAGACATTTCCAAGCAAACAAATGTATTCTAGTGTTGTGAATACAAACTTTTTCTTTATGTTCTTAGTACTGCAGAGAAAAGTTAGTAATCACAAAATTAAATACAAAAGGGTCACAGAAAAAATGACTGAACACAAAACATACTGCCTGAAAATCTTACATTATCATCATGATAGATTTTGCACTTACTATATTTGGATCAATGAATCAATTTGGATCTAACTTACCTACTTAGTTTACCAGTTAGCTGTTACTTTAAAGTAAACAGACTTGTCTCCCAATTTCTATGGAATACTTCATTTAAAATTTTAATAGGTTATTGATTTTTATCTTACAACTTCACATGAATATTTAGTGAATCTTTTTTCCCCTATTATCATATCAATATTACACTTATTAGTACACTAATAAGGCCACTATTGTCAGGATCCGTGGAGTTTATTGTATGAATTAGAATTTTGTGTTTTGGTTTCTTGAGCCGATAACTTGTTCTGTTTTTTTCTTGTACATGACTTATTCTTGTATCTCTATTGCTACTTATGATGTAATTCTTCTAAGATAAATACAGAAAGTACTTGTTGTACTAGTTAGCAAAAAGCGACACTAGTTAAGTTTTGCATCCTGTGTTTGTTTTAGACTTGTTCTTGGGTGTGTTGATGTACCGCTGCTCAGTTCCATTGCACCATTTGTTATACCACCTATTCGCTTTTAGTCATCACCACTCAGTGTTTCCTTTTTTAGCTTCTTAGTGTGTTTGTTCGTGTTTTTTTTTTTTTAGACTTTTGCTTTCTTTCAGTCTATAATTTGGATTTTCTGCTGGGGCTGCACTTTTTGTTTCTCCAGTAAGTTATTAAAAATTTAAGTTTACTTTTCAACTGCGGCCTCCTTTGTTTATCTGTGTGTTTGGGTGCTACTTTCTTTCCACACTCATGTCAGCAGTGACGACTTCAGAAGGAGGGTTTGTCCCTACATATATTCTACAAGTGTTTAAGACTCTGTATAAACAGCATGGAATATGGGTTTCTGATACTGTGCATGAAGATCAGCTTTTAGGCACCTTTGTTCCAAAGACTATTATGGGAGTCTGAACATCATATTCCCACAACATTTAGATGACAGATCGTTTTTTTTACATGTACATTTATTTTTAATCTGTCATGTATAAGAGAAGTTTAAAGAAATGTAAAATTACCTTGTTCAGATAATGAACAGCGATAATACACAAGTCATGAAACATGACTAACACATCTCAGGTTTGTAATATCACTTCTGTGACACTTTGATGCTAATGGAAGGATGAAATTTGCAAAGTAAAATATATGCATGTCATATTTTAAAGCCTTGAGAATACTTTACTTAAGCTTTTTTTAACATGCGCAATTATTTAAGTACAAATCACTATACCACTTTACTGTTTTTGGAAGTCATGTAACAATTTAAAATTCCAGACAGTGGTAATTTTGCAATCCTTTGTTAAAACTGCTATGTTCAGTTCTGTGGATCAGTGTAGACCTTTTGACTGTGCAACAGTGTTGTACTTAGAAAAATGAGACACATTTTCCATGTCTTCAACTTTGTTGAATTTGTAATACCCAGCTGTGCTCATACAATGAGTAAACATTTCATTTACACAACTAGTCAAACATTCTTGAAAAATGTAAATATTTACTTACTAAGTGTGGCAAAAGTTACCGAGGAAGTACAATCGTATTTATTACAGTACAATTATTTCATGTTACCAAGCCTTTATCTCAGATGTGCAACATCCCTGTTCCCAAAGAAAATAGGAAACATACATAAAGAATAATGTATTAATGCTTCTTCTTTTTTACTCTGTATTTAATTATAATTGTTCTCACCCTCTAAGCGCTGTCTCCCATAAAGGAAATTGGCTTTGAAATTCAATGTTACCCCCTTCCCACAATTGTTTATTTAATCTTTTGTGTATCTTTTTACAAGCTTGTCCCTCAATCACCCTCTTCCTGTCTCTCCCCTGCTCTTCAGACTCGGTCACTCCATTTGTTGCCCTAAATGAAGGATTTATGCACTGATGTCTCTGGTCTAAAGGGGGGTTTAAATGGAGGTGGGACAGGGTTGGATGAGATTTCATTGATCAGATGTGAGTGACTGATAAGACTGCTTTGACTAGGTCTTGCCCCTCAGCTGTGGCTAGTATCTGTTCATCTCATACATGTGGGCAATACTGCATTCCCAATTATTACTGGCAAGTTTTTCTGTACCCCACCTCCAATCCGTGCACACACTGTTTTTTTAGAGTTGGCACTCGGTCAAAAAAGATTGATTTTAAATATAATTTGTGCACATTGCTCAACATTTTCCAGACACTGTTGCCTTTGGGAATAAAGTCATCATTCAGTCATGTTTACAGACCAAAATACAAACTCTGTACGAGTGTCAATCAGTCTCTGTGTTCAGTTTTGTAGAAATAGTCCCTCTTGCCTTATTATAATGAATGATAGGATTTAAGTACGCATAAGATACCCTTATAGTCTGTGTCATTGTTGGGGGTTTAGCTTCATAATATCCCAAAGTTAACAAAAGTCTGAGTTTAGGACTAATCTATTTTACTATTTGGTGTTGACTGTACAGATTTTGTACTTCTGCTACTGATACCCTGCTAGTATGAATCCAATTGCTCTGGCGGTAATCACTCTGGAATTTATTTGAAGTTTAAAAAGTATTATCAGCAGAATCCACCACTAAATGTCTCTGTGTGGCAATGATAACATCATGTGAGAGGAAATTAATTAACTTCCAGTGACCCAGTCAGAAAATGAAATGAGAAAAGCAAAAAATAAAAAGACAAATGCTCAGCAGACCACAGTTCCAATGTTTGCTCAGAGTTCAATCACACTCATCATCATCATCCTGTTTATCTTGCCAATCCGTCCATGTTAGTGGGTTTTCTTGTACAGGACTTTGTCACGGATGATAAAACCTCCTCTCGATTGACCTCATCCTTCCACACTCCTCATCATCCACTGCTGGGAGAGAGAGAAGCTCGCCCATGGAAACCATATAATTGCAGCTTTAAATCCAATCTTATACATTCTGCCCACTTTGATCAGTGTAGGAAAACAAGAAAAGTCTTGCATGCCTTTTTCTCACTTTAAAAAAAAAAAAGATAAAAAATGGCAGTCTCAACTTTCTTTTCAGTGATGCATTTTTTTAATATATGTGAATGTATAAGAAAGAGAAATTATACACATTATCAGTTTCATTAAGGCATAAAGAGGCTGTTATGGACTTCTTGCAGACTAGGTGCAATTCATTTTCTTTCAGTTCCCCACAGTATGTCCTCATTGTATTACATCCTATTATAACTCTCAGGTATGAAGCTATAGAAACTAACTACATGCTGTAACTCAGACTAATCATGCACTTGGTGCTGAAGTAAGATTTTTAAACATTCTCAAAAGGCTGATGTCATGCAGTGTATCTGTGTTTCTTCCCTTCCTGCGTTTGTCATGAGCTAATACACACAAACACATCCCGGCTTGCTAAAAAACATTATCAGATCAAAAGTCAAGTACCAAAAATCCCATTTGTTAACCAAAAATGATCAAGTTTATTAAATGATCTGTGACTAATGCCAAGTCACTATTATTCCAAATTCAATTTGCTTATCAAAAAGCAATTTACACTAACAACCTTTCACAAGTCTTTTATGTAAAAGAATCTTTGAACAGGTCTTTGAACTCACTGCTGATGCTGGTGTGATTTCTGTGGTCACCAGAAGTACGAGTTATATTTGGAGTTTGACTGCAAGATGTTTATCATATAGGGGCTGCACAGCTGTTGATGGTTACACAGCAAAAAGGTCGCTGGTTCGAGCCTTGGGCAGAGTTCGAACTGGGAGGGATTGCTGGTTTGAGCTGGGGAGGGGTTTGAAACAGTGGCCTTTCTGTGTGGAGTTTGCATGTTCTCCCCCTGTATGCATGGGTTCTCTCCAGGTACTCTGGCTTTCTCCCACTGTCCAAAGACATGCATGATAGGTTAATTGGTCACTCTAAATTCTCCCTAGGAGTGAGTGGGTGTGTGAATGGTTCTTTGTCTCTTTGTGTTGGCCCTGCGACAGACTGGCGACCTGTCCAGGTTGTACCCTGCCTCTCGCCTGCTAATTGCTGGGATAGGCTCCAGCCCACCCGCGACCCTGCGTAGATTAAGCGGTACAAAAAATGGATGGATGGATGGATGGTCCATCACAACCATGGTCCTAAATGCATGGTGGTTTTGTAGTTAAAATCCCAAACTTTATAGCTACACAACTTTTAGTCTCATCATCATTTCTCTTCTTGGCTCACTTTAACTGCTGAACCACAGAGCTGTATGACATTTGCAACTTGTGGAAAAATTCAGATATTGCTTAATTAAGGTGGAGGCCTATTAGCTGGTTACTGAATGAAAGCAGCAAAGACTGTCACTTGCTAAATTCATCTGCTAGTAGATGATGATGCTAATGCTGAATATTGAGGAGTTGAAGCATGATTAAAGGATATGGACTTTGTAATTCAATGACATCATCATGGTGATGCAATCTGAATGCAATTGTGAAAAAGTCAAAGCAAATTTCATGGGTGTGACTAAAGTTTTAAAAAAAAGTAAGTAATATATAGAGGAAATTAGCTATTACTGTCTTTGGTTGTGAGAATCTTTATTACATGTAAAAAAAAACAGCTAATTAAGCCCTATTACATAACTGCCTTACTTTGTGCCGGCTAGAAAAAAATATAAGCGGTCATCATTTCTCTTCCCAAAATTTCCAAGTAAGGGTGTTTTCTTCTTAACCGTATGACAACATCAGCACTGTAATTTTCAGTGGGATAATAAATCTCCTGTACCCTGGAGACAGACAAACAGAGCATGTGTGATGGATGACCGAGCTGTTAAAAAGTGAAAAAACAGAGTTTGAAGAAGACAATTCAGTGCCACAATGCCAAGAGGCATTTTGCCAATAGAAAACTACCCATTATCTTGAAAAATAATCTTTAGGGAAATAGGTGATTTAAAACCGGGTTGCTTGAGGAGACAATAGCGATGGCACAAAGAGTGAAAAAGATCATTATAAAACTGTCTGTGACATAGATGCATGATAAAAACAGAAGCAGTTTTACTGAATGTAGACAGGAAAGACAAATGAAAAAGAAATTTAAGGAAACAGAGGGTGCTACGAAAAAACACGAGTAACGAGGCGTAACAGGATGTGAGGGGCGAGAAAAGGCACGTCAAGGAAAAGGGTAAAATATAAGCACATAAAACTGTTTATGACCTATTATGGAATGAAATGATTATGTGGTTGTAACATTTGACTGAGCTTGATATGCAGTGGGGGCTGCAATGTAGGTTTGGAGGTGTTGGGGCGGAAAAGGCAGGGAATGTATCTTCTCTTATGGAGTAAATTGTCTGTGACTGGTTTGTGTGTCCATCATTTCTCTCTCTAATTACAGGCGGTTCCACCTGGCTACACCCCTTCCGCCCCCTCAGGGCAGTGGTGACACATGACCACGCTGAGATTCTGAGACGAGAAGTTAAAGCTGGAAATTATTTAGTTTTGGAACATGGCAGAGTTTTATTTACTTCAGATCTACAACCAGCTGTACACAGCTAAAAGAGTCATTTCTTAGCTTTTCAGTTACAACAACATCTTACTGAAGTTGATTTTTTATTGAATTTAAGTGCATGAATCATTTCAATAGATAAAAAGCCTGCAAAGCTTTTGATTTCTCTACTAGATAAAGTGGTCCACATGGGGCTTACTTTACTAAAGAGACAAGTATGAAATCTGTTAAGTTGCATGTCTATCAAACTACCTTAAATATTACATTTAATATGTTTTTGACAGACAAAATGCTTCATGGTGTCTTCAAGTTTCTTCAAAGTCTCAGGTGACAAATCAATGTACTGAGCAGAGATGGGGACTCGAGCCTGGGACTCGGACTCGAGTCTGGGATTTGGATTTCAATCGCATTTCCAGTGACTTTGGACTCGACTCAGACTCATGATTTGAGTCTCATGAACAATCTTTGTCCGATCTCCTTTCTGCTGTGTGTTGTGCGCTGCCATTTCCTCAGACATAAGACTGACGTAACGTCACACAAACACAGACGCATTCGCATTTTAGACGCAATCAATCAAAACAATGGCACTACCGGTGAACACAGCTGTGTTGACCCTGTAACCTTTGGATATGGACAGGCACAAACATCCAAGAACATCGGCAAACTTTGTCACATCCCGGTCTTATGCCGGTGAAAATGGAAGGGTTGCTGAAATGTGACACCATAGGATTTTCAGCATTGATTCCTGGAAATATGCCAAAATTTGTGTTGTGGTTGGTTGTTATATACATAATCATTCTACAGATAGGTTGTTCTTTGCGCTGCCGAAGAGAGAGAAAAACCCAGAAAGACGTGATAAGCGGCTATCAAGCATGTTAATGCTGACAGTACATCTCAGAGTCCCTCGAAATATTCAAAAATTTGTTCAGATTATTTTGTGACTGGTGAGTCTTACCTCTGCTCGAAATAACACAGAACCATTACTGGTAAGGTGATGACAAAGTACTACACCAACAAGAACCAGTATTTTTTTATGGTTTGAAGAGCATAGACTCCCAACAAGCAAAACAAAGAAACAACAACTTTGTAATAATCCAGTCACAAACAGTACTCGCTATGTAATAAATTTATCCCAACTTTGAGACTTTCCGCTGATGTAACCAAATAGATCACAAGATTGGGAAACTGAACATCCGGCTATTGTGTTGGTTCATCTAACCCAGTGTTGGTGGATAGACATTTGGGCATTCATTCAGTCCTACTGCCACTAGCTTCACCTCATCTTTTTCTAGGCTTGACACTGAGGGTATCACAACCGTATGACATTGTGGATAATCTTCTATCAAAATCCAATGGAGAAAACTTTGTACTATGAGAACAAATTGCACACTATAAACACAGACGCTGGTATGGTGCAGGGTTTGATTTCACTGGCAAGCTGTTCATGGTCACTGGACTGCCGGGCTGAGATGTATGTTTGCGCCTGGCCATTAAAAACTTAATAAAGAGCAACCAATATAAGAGCAGCAAACTGCAACATCTGTGGTTTAAAAGTCCAGGACACTGGAGCTACCGCATCCACTTTCATCCACCTTAAAACACACCTGGAGTGGTTAGTCCCAGTAATATGAAAGCATAATGTTAGCATCTTTAGCAACGCGCTTAGATCCACAGGAGTGTACACATTAGCTTGTTACTACGTTTGTACTAAAGTAATGTTCACTCCATCAGATTGGGTCCACTGAATGTGTTCGGAAGAACAACGAAACATTTACTGAACACAGTTTCCATAAACTGTCGACTTCGCTGTGATGACATCAAACTAGGTCCGAACTTAGATCAGACCTGCTATAAACAACACGGTTTGGACTCAATCTCAATCTGACATTAATAAAGATGTAGATGGGGTTTAGTTTACTGAAAACAGCTTGTAAGTAAATATCAATTAAGAAATAGGTAGTAATTTAATAAATATTTCTGGGGGCATTTATCCCAGCATGTAGGCTTTGCGTTTTTCCTGACTTGTGTCCATTTTACTTCAGCTTCTGGTGTTCACATTAGGGTGCATAATTATGATGTACCCGAGTCCCCTTTAAGTCTTAAAACAAGCCAGTCTGAAACTTTAACTAACAGTTTAAATTGCTTTCTAACGGCAACTGGTAAATCAGAGCGGTAATTCAGCCATCATTATCAACATAAGCCACAAAAGGGTTGTGTGAATAGAACACCTGAACAGAATACCAATAAAGCTTAGAAACCTGTCAAATCAATGAACTTCCAGCAGCTTTTGTATCCAATGATTTCTTTCGATTAATGTAATTGTCTATCAACTTTGGTGCAGAACAATAATGTAAGACCTTTTTTGAAACATCCACAGCTGCCCTTAAAAAAAGCCTTGAGATCTAGCAGAACTGCTCCTAAGATGAGTCATAATGAAAAGTCGCTGACTTTAATATCTAATAAAAGTGACACTTCTCTTCTTGTGCAGAGCCTGAATAATAAAACTGTGAGATTCAATTCATCAAGCAACAAAATCTTTCCTTCATCTCCTACTTCATATTCTCATTACCCCTGGCCCTTTAAAAGTAGTTGCAGTAATTCAAACTAAGTTCAGAAAAAAGTCATCTGTAGAGGAGAATACATTTACCTGATTGGCATATAGAGCCAGTGTCTTTGAAGTGTGAAAAATGAATAAATAAATTTAAAAAAAAGGAAAAAAACAAAAAACAACACCAATACTGCCTTCGGGTGTTTATCATAAACATGAAGCTTGAACAGAGAAAGTCTTGCAGAGCTACCCAGACAGCCAGGAGGAAATGCTGGGGCGTAGTCACACAAACAAATACAAGAAAAAAAACACAAAGATTTTACAATAGGCTTTCAGATTTGAAGTGTAATTGCACAACAGGGGATAATACTCAGAATTACCCTGTCCGTAGTGGGCTCATTACTAAGAAAAGGTGATCATTTTAGCAGTCTATCAAACCCCTACCACCTCAGATGAATGACAAGTGATCCACATCATAATGCACACTGACACTATGCATGACATTACAGGCTTTGGCAAGCATACATCAAAATAATGATCATCTCAGTACAAATCCTGACAGCTATGACTGAGTGTGCCAATTAAAACAAAGACAGCTGTATAAAATTAAGCAAACGCAATAATTTAACAAGACAAGCACAACATATTTGTGGTTTAGTACATAATCTGTCTAAATCTCTTTGCCAGTTATTGTTTGTGACATAATACAAGCATCCTGCATCTCACAGTATCTATAAATACAACACAACAGGCAGAAGAGACTACATAAATTAAGAATGACAAGCATGAAGCTTTCCAACTGTTGCCATGAAGAGCATCTAACAGAAGATGCACATGCCAATAAATTCAGCTGCACCCTCCTCAAATCACAGGAGGCTGTTCAATAAAAAGACGGGCTTACTAGCAGCTCAGAGTTGCACTCACCTACCTACAGTCACCTCTGAGACAGGAAACTTTTTTAGCTGTCTTCATGAGTTGCTCATACAGGTTATCTCACAGGGAGTGACAGCTAAGTCGTGAACATCAAAACATGCTGTGCTGCCAGGTTTCAGGAATCCCAATCATTCAAGAACAAGGGAAGACTCCCCTAAAAGTGAGCTATTTCCTGCTGCATGGTAACACTTCAAATTCAAATTGAGACCATTCAAAAGCAGGATATTGAAAGCTATTTATAAAAAAAAGGAGGAAATCCATTAAGAAAGCGGGACTTACTCTGATGACACAGCAGTCATTACAGGCAAAGCTGCAGGAATGTGCACTGCATTTAGAAATATATCCCTTAATGCCACCAGACAGGTCACATTAGATCCTTTTATTTTCTGCTTAGTGTTGAGAGTTTCTCAGATGGCCGTTGCCAGATAATGAAGGACTTTTTGTTTGTTTGTTGTTTTTGCTGATTTATTATTATGAAATAAGCGTGAGATGGACAAGGATTCGAGGAAACGAGGACAGGCTTGCATAGCGTTTCATGTGAGGCATGAAATAGAGTTCTATCTGTGGGAGGTGAGACAACAGAATCAAGTAAGCATTTTATAACCCGAGAGCCTCGACTAATGAAATACTGCCATGTGAGACATTTATTGCTGTAAACCTTAAATTACCCATGCAGCCATTTGGAAGTCAGATTTCCAGCCCGTGAGAGTAAGAATATATTTTATGGCCTTCTCCTCCACTTACCCACCTGAGAATTGAATGGGGTGATATTACACAGGGTATGTGACCTGTATTACGTTTGTGGACAAACAAGTGGGATGCTATTTTTTGCCACTAGGTCAGGTGTTGGTTACACCTCTGTCCTGCTGCTGTGTCTGTGTTAACACAGAGTGACTTTGCTGTGAAATGGATTACAGTGAGTGTAGACCACAGGGATGTTAACTGAACATCATTTTGGAATGAAATATAACAAATACTGGAACTACTGGAATCCTATGACACTGGGAAAATAATAAACCTTTTTTTATATAAATCTCTGTAATCACAGTGGAGAAATAGTTATGTTTGCAGAATTGATTTGGTTTGCACAATTTCACAAATAATGGAAGATTAACTAATGGCCTAAACAATAATTTGACAAGTCTGGTTAAAACCTCATTTGAATTCTAGCAGAATTATGTAAAAAGTCAGGGAAATGACCTCTGAGTCAGGGGTAGAAGGGGTGGGAGGGAATGTTACTACAGCAGTGAAACAGACATGTCAGGCATGTCGTACAACAGAATGTCAAACTGAGACTCAAGACTAATTAATTAGAGCAAATGTGCAATTTTTAAATAGGATTCCATTTTCAGTGGCAGCGTGCCACTTTGTTTGTCACAGAAAGACTTCAACTCAGAGACAAACACCCGTCGGTGTTGCTCAGTTTCTGCAACGGTGACTTAAAGAGCAGGCAGTTGCATCTCCTCCGCTCTTGTATTTTTGAATATCCTCTTTTTAATTACCTACATTTTTTTTTTTTTTTACAACCGTCAGTCCAGACTTTTAGATTCAGCTGGATCTTTATGTGCATTGTTTTTTACTGAAAAGAGGATGGTGATATGACATTAGACTCAAATTGTTGTTGGGGTGGGATATCTTTGAATAACTCGTTGAATCTTCATTATGACTCTCGATCACAGACTGGGCCTTAATTACAGGAATGTTTGTCATTCATGTTCCTCCCTCCTGTGTCTTTACAAGGACAAATTCACAAGCATGGTTCATTGAGTGCCCCGAGGCACTAGTTTTTGCATGATGTTGTTCTGGTCAAGTCATTAACACCATGTCCCTGGGATGTCTCTTGGTCAACAGCCACACACACAGCAGGCTGTCAGAATTCACATCAGATCAGAGATGGTTGTCTCTGCTTTTGTCTCCATCAGTGGCAGGTCCAGCTGCAGAATCAGCTAAGCATTATTCATTGCTGCAGGTCCTGCTAAAAAAGACATTTTCATCTTTTATCTTGTTGGAATGACACACACATCCAGCAAAGGAGAGATTAATACAAAAACAAACCACTAAAAGTCAGGAAACTGAGAACAAGGGATATGTGAGTGAATGTGCTTTGCCGGTGAGGGCTATGTAAGGATGGATATATCTTTAAAGGCAAATTAATCTTGCTCCTGAGCTATAACCAATCTACTTAAAAAGAGCTTTTATTTATATCTGCAATGAACTTCACACTTCTTATCATTGCCAGATAAAATGTGCAAAAGGTCAGCAAATTACGGAAATGAATGCAAATTCTGACATTCTGTTCGCACACAATACAACATGATCAAACACACGTTCATTTCCTAAAGTGCAGAAAAACCAGGGAAACTCAGCAGATCAATGGATACCCAGCAAGTCCATCTGCAATAAAATGTGAGTTGTCGCTCCTCTAAACTGCAGTACAGATTTCATCCCCTCTAAACATTAAATTCAACAGGCATAAGGCTTTTGAATTCTCCAGAACTTTTGAAATAAATACGTGCATATGTTTTTAAGACATTTGTCCAGCGAATAGACAGAATTTAAACAAAACTAATCTTTTCCACATTATTATAGCTTAATACTATATTGTTTGGTTGTTACAGATGCATCAGCATGAACCACTAAGAGAGAGCAAATAAATACATAATTGATAAACTATATTTATTTAGCTTAAACGGAATCAAAGTACGGTTTTAAACCAACAAAGTTTTTTGTTTATGTATAAATGTTATAAAGAGAAAAAAATATAATCCAGCAAAGTCCAAGTATCAGGTAGAACCAGTGTGACATGTCATGAAACACTAAATTAGGCAGCCATAATACAGCAAAATGTTATGAAAAGCATACAAACCTGATGGACAAAAGCTATTTTTTAAATGAACACAGCTTTATACATCATTTATTCTTGTTGCAAGAATTTTAGAGCTGCGTGAGGTCTATAAAATCATTTACTCTCCCAGTATGCACAGTACGACAATCACTGAGGTTACGGAGGTGAGGAAAACCTATTTGGGGTTCATTCAGGGGAAATTTTCTGTGCTCCAAGCCACAGCTTTGGAGCGTTAGCAGTTTTTTAAACGAACTGCATGCCACTCAAAACTCTAACCATCCTCCTGGATCCCTTTCCATCATTTCAAGAGGGCTGTACCTTCCTTTTAGTAGCATTCTCCTTTGCCTCACACTGCTGTGTCCCTTGGAGTCCGACCAATGACAGACTCTGGTTCTATAATGCTGATGGAAGGCTTTCTGTGCCATATGTCTGCCAAGAAAATTTGCGAGGGTGGATGCAAAGCGCATGCATAAGGTTATTTCAGATTAAACTGGGTGTGCAATATTCAGTGTAAAGGAACAGAGGAGGAAGACAAAAGATGAGGAAGAGTAACAGCACACAGAGAAAGATGAAACTGGTGGAGGATAATGAACTTTCTTTCACCCGCTGCCATTTCTCAAGGTAATAGACGGGGGAAATATCGTGAGAAATGTCAGACTGGTCTTAGCTTTCTTCATAAAATCTGCCGGGATGAGAAATAATCTATAGTACCGTTATTGTCTTGGATATCACATAAAAATCAAAACCATCAACTCTGAAAGGGCTGAAGTTCATTGGTATGAAGGTTTTTTTTTTTAATTGATTTTCAACAATGCTTTGAACTGATCATGAATATTCAAACTTCAACTGACCCTAGTCCCACTGGGCGAAATTAAATGCTAAAAAGCAGGCGTGTTTGACAAGGCATAAAAATCCACTTTAACACAACGTTAGCTTTTGAAAATAAACCAACGTTTGCTTGCACATTAAATGTTGGCTGAGCTCATGCCGTCTATTTACATTAATATATCAATGAAGCTCTGCTGTTAATGACTCCAGAGGAATATTTTAAGTGCATTAAGATTTTGGGGGGGTTTTTTCCTGCTAAAAGGGGTAAAGCGAAAAGCATAAAATCAATGGCATGTTATTAATTGCAGGACAGTTTGGTATCTTCGGCTTCAGTAATTCACCGGGGAAATGATGAAAATTGGTACGTGATTTTATCAAAATTCTATACATGCAAATTTCAATTCACATACATTAGTATCTGTTATCAAATCATTTGCTGATACTCTTTAGATAAAAAATATTGCCTCAACAGTACAGGATAAATTTAAAAGCAGTCACCATCAAAATTCCCGAAGATATTCCTTTAAAAATCAAATTAGCACATTTTGATGAATAATCAAATCATATAAATATGAAACTAAACACATGAGGGTAGTAATACACCTCATCAATAATCAGAGACAGAGGAAAAGATAATCAGTTTGTGGATTTGTTTATACATCACACACATAGGCATCTTTAAGCAACTAAATAGTCTACAGCAGTTCAGAGACGTCATTTCCCATCCATACAGTTAGGAGACAGAAAGGTAATGTGTTGAATTACTTTGCTAAATGAGAGGACCTGGTTTTCTGGCATATACTGGCATATTTACTCTCTTTCTTTCTTCTCTGCAGATGGACAGGATTCAGCTGGGATTTCCTCAGCAAGTTTGAACTGCTGGATTATCACTCACTGGGGAATCAAAGATAATAAACTAAGGAGGTTGTTGGTCAAAAATGCCAACACTTTCATAGACATCATACTCCAGCCCAAACTCGCACCCAATAGTAGCTGATAACTATGAACTGTAAAAACAATGTTTTCCTTTTACTGTTTACAGTTGGCTCAGTCAATGCATCACAAACTTCACCACCAATACACAGCAGTGGAGCAGTTTCATGTATGTGGCACAGTGACAGAGAGTACCTTGTGCTACCAAAACTGATGTGGGGAACTCTTGACCAGGAATATTGAATACTGATGCAGGAGTGTTGTTTCACTTGATACTAAAACAGAATGTGAGCAACTGCATTTCAATAACACAATTACTACTGGTAATAAAGTATATATATCTTTATATTGTTCTTAGTTACAAACTCAAGGATCTTGCACTTGACGTAAATATTCTTATTTTAGGTACTTAAATACAAATAAGACCAGTTTTTACTCCACATTTCTCTTAAACACGTCCCACCCAGTGACAACAATGCATCTCCAAATGTGGTGATGGTGAATTAGAATTTTTCTGATGAGCTGAAGGATTAAGATCTTATTTATGGAGGGAGAAAAAATGAGCTTATCTTTTAAGATGAATTAGCTATTTAAAAACCCTCTTCAGTTAGCTGGGAAAATGTGCTTTCTCAAACCTGAAAACCTCTCCCCAAAGGACGACAATACTTTACACATGCTGATAGAACAACAGAGTGTGATGTAGATAAAAACACTCAAGAATATATTAAGCAGAAGACTTTACATATACAGCGATAAAATGCAACATGCACATAAACATAATAGAAATAGTGATTCCAAAACACCGACAGGGACAAGTTAGCTCAAAATACCTTCATATTTTTACTCTGAAGTAGTTATTTTACTAATGTGAAGGATCTGAATATGTCTTCCACAAATGACAATTAACCAGAAAAATTATAACATTATTTCCACTGATGAGAGGAGACAAAAGACTGTCAGGGATAAAAGCCTGACTGGGGAATAGATAATTGGCTGCATTAACTTCATGAGGTCCAAGCTGATGCAAAGGGGGGGGGAGTAATGTAATCATTAGCTGTCTGTAGAGTTGAATGCTTTGTGAGTCTTAGTCAAAAAGCCACACTAAGGTTTTAAATGCAATTTGGCATGACCGATGGAAACTTAACATGCAAGTTAAAAGCTGTTAGCTATAAAGACAAGATTCATTAATACAGATGTAGATAACATAACGCAGCAGGCATTGAACTAATTAACCAAGATTAATCACCCAGAGTCTCAGCTGTTGCAAATTTTAATGTAAATTGTGTGTGGGAAGTAGAGAGATGGAGTGACTCCAGAACTTAATAATTTCCCTAGCAAAACTTATTAATCACTAATAGCAAATTACTTAAAATATCATGCTTTATAGTTCATACAGGAGAGACACTCTTGGGGTGATTATGTTAATGAGAGCACATTAATTCTCAGCTGCTTCAAAGTGAAGTCTACACAGGTGGATTGATATTCCAGCTCCGTCAGACAAAGGGCTTTAGGGTAGTATGAGGCCAGCTTCAGCATGCATATGCATACCAAAGTATGTGTTCACATGTTCCTGTGTTAATATGTGTGCCTCTGTGCTTTTTTTTTTTTTTCATCACAGTCTGATCAGAGTGCCTCCAGATGCTGGTGCCATTTGCTCCCCTGCCAATCAAAGGCCACAGCAGAATGGCAGATCCTCAGAGCCCTGGTTTACAGGCACTTTACCTGCGTGCCAATATCACTAACACTTGTGGCAGATAATTACCACAATGTCAAGATCTTTTTCCACAGTTACAGCATTTTATTATGGAGCCCGTCTGGTGACATCGAGAGAAAATAATCATAATTTGTGGCCACAAGATAGTAATGCGTTGCCACGAGATAATTGGCTATCTTGTTCCCACGCATTATTATCTCGTGGCAACAACTTAGTAGTGTGTGACCATGAGTTTGTGGCCATAAATTAGTAACATATAGCCACGAGTTAATTTTTTTCTGTGAATGTCAACAGACGGGTTCCGTATTTGAGCCATTCTAGCCTACAACTATTTTGTTTAATATAGTCCTCTTTATTTTGGACAGTAAATCTTACAAACTGCAAGGATTCAATTCCCAAGTAGCGCTGTCATTCTGTTGCTTTGCATTTGAAGTATTTACTTATTTATTAGGCAGGGACATTGCATTTTGACATAGTCACAAGAGATTTATAGCTGATGCCATGCAAACAGAGAAAGTACTGATACTGTTACCTTTAGTTGCTTGTTTAAGATTAAGCATCTGGTTTCTACTTCCACTTTAGCTCTGTAATTGGTTAGGTTTGAGCAAAAACTTCTTCAATGGATTTAAGAATGAAAATGATTTGTTTTATATTATTATTTTAATTGGCTTGGACAGCAATAAAATATCTAAGAAACACCCATAGAACTTTATTAATGCACCCCTCCAACCAAATTAATCTTTTCACTGTTACGTTTTGACAGAAAACGTCTCCCATGATGACAACACTAGAGAAGCAAAGGCGACTTTGGCATTGGGAGTAACTGTATTTTAGGATTTAAGGGGGTGGTTTGATGCCCAGCACATGTCAGAGACAGTGAACTCCGTATGTACAGAAATGAAAATTCTGTATTCATTTTATTGAGACTAGATATTTACTAAATTCAGTCCATTTACCCATAACTGAAATGGGTCTCATTACCCTGGCAACCAAGTAAATGATTGAGAGGCTTGTCAGTTTTGATTGCAACAGTGGATCAATTTTAAACATTGTGTCTCCACCACTTAAAGGGTAAAGCAATCATGTTCCTATGCTCCACTTACATGAGACGAACCTTACAGAAGAGCATATTAGTAAAAAATACATAAATCACTAAACAGATGCACTTGATAATTTCAACAGTCAAAACTCCTCTAGTGTTATGGATTTGACAGAGTAAATTCCTATTAAACTTTCCATGGAGAAACTGATCTTCAAATGTGAATTCATGGATAGACACTGTTGTACATTCATCACTATAGAGGTCAAATGAGTGCCTGCAGGGATAATGGCTTTTCCAAAGGACTGGCATGCTGTTTAATTAGGTGTCTACAGGTTAAGCACCTCTTACATATCAGGTTAATTGAAAAAACACAAGGACACCTGATAGCAGCTATAGAGCTAGAGTTGAATGTACTTTTTCACACCGATGATCCACCTTTCCCAACAGGGAGGTTGAGATGCTGACATCATCTTTGACATTTACTCTAATCAAGTCTGTCCCTAACAGCCTCAGAAAAGGCCACTTGATTGCAGCATACAAGGCCACAAGATATTTTTTCACTCTGGTTATTACAAATTATATCTTGATACTAGACATACAGTACACTTTGACAAAGGCTTTACCAGCAACCATCCATCTTCAGGAGCTTTTTTTTCATGATTATAAAGGGAATGACAGCCGTGCAAAAAAGAATTTTTTTCATTTCACATCATGGAGAAATGTATCCATCCCAATTGCATTGCTGATTCTGGCACAGATTAGCATAGCCTGTAAAGAATTGCTGATATCACTAAAACAGGCTATACTAATTAAAGCCAGAATCATCAATATAGATCTTCAGACACCTTGATTCCTAAAAATGGAAGAGAAGTTTGGTTCCAAGTGAAGCTGAAGTTGGAAACAAATCAAACATACGCATCAGGAAGAGAATAGTTAAATGTAAGACAAAAGAAAAACACAGTGTGTCCTTTTGTATAAAAAGGGGGAGGTCAACAAATTGCTGAAGAAAAAGTAACCGTCTGCCTTCACATTAAGGGTAAAAAGAGAATAACACCATTTTGTTATGTGAAGTGATATCCCCAGTTTGCAAATTACTGTTGCCAATGAACATATGGCCTATTGCAGTTAAGAGAAGCACAAGAGCTCACAAAAGGTCCCCAGGACAGACTTCCCCATGGTTCAAAAGCAGTCAATATCAAACAGAAGTCATATCTGGGAATTATGCTATGGACAATGAATCAAACTGGCTTCTCAATGACACCCTGGCCTGATGAAAGAGAAATGAAGGGTGCATCAGAGGGAAAAAGGAAGGACACGGGTGGGCGCACAAATAAGAGAGAAAGGATAATCCAAGGAGATAGTTAGAAAGGTACAGTGTGATAGAAAATAAATGAGCATACAACTGTGTGCTCAGTTGTGATAAAGAAAATATAATATAAATTCTGTTTCAGATTTTTAGTTCAATAACAATTTGCCAGTTATCGAAAGACATGTGCAGAATATCCCACATGGAGAAACTAAATAGAAGATGAGTCCAAAGCTCTAATATGGAAGTTGTTTTACTGACTTCGACTCTCAGTCTTATTTGTTAAGGAGCTAGGACTCCCTGTGTTTGGTCTGGCTTTCTCACACAATCCTTGTGAATATAACACCTGACAGCATGCCTGTTAGTCATAAATGAACACTCGGCTCAGAAGTTTCAATTCTTTACCGCCTATCAGCAGCTTTGCTAATATGGACGCTGTAACCATGAATCATCGTAATGATACAGTGCTCAGCAGATACGATTTACTGATTCTTCACTCTGACGCACGCCTTGATTTCTATCACAGCCTTTAAAAAGGAAAAGTTCTGAAGGGATTGTGCAAGCCAGATAACTATAATGTTAAGACAGAAGTTCAAAAGATTAAAATGAAGACAAAGTTATCTTTTTTTTTATTAGCTTCTACTTCAAGTGTTACTAAGTTGTTTGATGAGTAATTTGAGAGAGGCTGGAAGAAGTTTGTCTTTCTAAAGATGAGAAACATGCCTGCCTGAGACATTCTTCTCTTCTTTTTAAGAGTTCTCTCACCCCTGGACTTATGAAGATATGTCAATTACACCAGAACTGCAAAGTTGCAAGCCCTCCTCCACCTTATTTGTGTATGTGGCTTACACCACCAGACACTGGAGATAAGAAACCTTTGAAGTATCTTGCTGTCTTTTACTCATATGGCTCTATATTGTGGCAATTCCTTTGACAATGCTAAACATCTACTGCCATGCTGGCAGCTTTTTGAGACTGCACTTAAACAGAATAAAACTTTGACCTAAATGCAAATGTCAACATTATTATGGCGCTTGACTGTACTTATCCTGAGTCTTCCTGCAAGGATATAAATACTTTCAATTTTACATGTAACATTTCAATTTAAACCTAAAATATGACTATTAAAACTTTATAGTTCTTGCTGTACCTTTATTCCTTTTGTTTTCTCAGTTGTTTCTAGTATGTTTCGCTATGTTTGTGTTTATTGTGACAAATCTGGATGTCATAATTGGATGATCTTGTCTGTCTCTGTCATGTCAGTTTGCACTTGACATCATTAATCATACCATATCTGGCTCAGTATACCACACAGTTCTTGGCACAGTCCTCGGTAACCCTTGATTAATGCAATGCTCTTCCAGCAATGTTTTGCAGCATTCAAGGTGAAAAGCCCCAGCAGGTTCAGACGAGGGTGAATGTTAATCCACAGGTCATTGACCTTTCCTTGCCAACTACAGCTACTCAAAATAAATCAATTTCAACTCAAAGAGTTTTATTCTCTTGTTGTCATTCTGCAATTGTTAAACTAGTCATGACCTTTTTACACTGGCCAATTGTACCTGTGTGCAGAACAGCTAGAATCTCACTTGTAATACTGCTACAAAAGGCTGACATCTATGGTCCAGTCAAAAACAATTAGTTCGCTTCATTATCTCAGAGTCATGCTTTTCAGAAAGTGTGGTACACTAAAGCTTTGTAGGGTACAGTGTAATTCAGTCTCTTCCTGCTATTGAAGCTTATAAGCTTTTTTCCTATTGGAGGTGTTGGTAGTTACCGGGCAGGTTCTAAATAAACCTTGGATCAACACTGAGGATAGACATGCTACTGCTGGCAATCACATATGATCTAGTCAGCTTGTTTAACAGGTTTACCCACCTTTAAAAAAAAACTCAATTTAGCATTGTACTGTGTAAAAACAAACCCAACCAGCAGAGCAGAGATGTCACCATCTACTTTCACAAATCAGTTGAAGTCATTTCAACACCTCTATTATGCCAACTCGCACTTCTTTCACAATTCTTTATCTGTTATTTGAGTACTGCTTTTCTTTTTCTTTTACAGTTTATTTATTTACAGTTTATTATAGATTAATGCTTGCTCCAGGTTGTCTTACTGCATTGAAGGTTAGATGTTGTACCTCTTGGGGATGTTAATATGGGCTTTTTTACCGATATACCAATATTGTCCAACTCTTCATTTCCGATACTGATATCAACCGATACCGATATATGTGGGGTCCCCCCAGGGGAAATTCTGTTCTTGTTATTTTATTTGATATATTTTATCTTATCAGCATTTTAACAGTATATTTATTATTATGATAATGATATAACAATTAAATATTGTTATAATACTTATTTAAGCTGTTAAGAAGCCTACATAGACTCTAATTAATCCTGATTTGTTTATTTCTCAATATTGTAGTTGTCATTGCATGAGGTAGACTGTCACAGTTGTGATTTCTGAGTTGCATTGAATGCATCACTGATGCACGCCACCCCAAGCTGTGTGTAACCGCAAGTTTAACTTTCAATTTCTATTCCTCAACCCGTGGCCAGCTTGAGTCACCTTCTCCTGCATTATGTGGAGAACTTAGTTGATAAAATACCTCTGGTCCAGAAAACCATCTTGCAGAACTTTAAAGCTGAACTGTCTGTGTAAAAGATCCATTCTGTGTCCCTTTTTGCTTCAGAAACATATCCTGCTTCTTACATCCCTTCTGGAAATTATGCCGACAGTGTGTGCGTTAATCGCCGTTAAAAAGAATTTGTGTTAACGCGTATTGTAATGAGAAATATCCTGTTAAAATGGTAATTAGATCAAATAGATCAACTAAAATAACAAAAAAAAATAATTTTTAAAAAAAGATTGCGATTAAAATGCGATTAATCATGAATTAACTCAGGACACTCATGCGATTAATCGCGATTAAAAATTTAATCAACTGACAGCACTAATATATATACGTAGGAACAGGGCTCTAAATTAACACCCGCCAACCCACCAAATGAGGGTAAAAACTTAATTTGGCGGGTTCAAATAAAGTCTTACTAGCCATTTTGGTGAGTGATGAATATGAAGCCAATGCAGAAGCCGACTTCTGTCAGAGAAAGCCAGCCGCCTGCTCCGCAGGGAGTGGGTGGGACTTTTGTTTGATTAGCCCAAGGAGCAGCCAATCACATGATAGGAATCGTGGACTTTACCATTGTAAAAGAATAAAGGGAGTAAAACGTTCCTAAGACAGTTTAGTGGTACAGTCCAGGTTCACAGAGCGACTTGAGAAAGAGTGTGGAGCTGGAATTAAGTGAAAGCGCATCACAAAATGTAAAGAAATGTAAAAATACAGAAAAATAAGCATCTTGGTGCATTTAAATCCTATTGGAGACTCAAAGTGGAAAATTTCTGAAATGAAAATATTAAAAATATTTATAGTGTAATAATTTTCAGACTTAATTTATTTAATCTAATAACTGTGGTTCTGTGTTTGTTGTTCATTTAAAGGTTTTATAAAAATGTTAAATGATAGTCCCAACTATTTTTTTAACCAAAATATATGAAAATAAGGTTTTCATACAAACAGAAAATAAAAACAATGCGTATCAACACCCAAACAGTATGATAAAGCAAATTTAGGTTAAAAAAGAAGCTCTGAATGAAACTAGACAAAGAAAGATTTTGAAGCTGGGACAGTCGGCTCGGGAAGGTGAATCTTTGAAAAGAGCCAGACCTCCCATCACAATGAGTGAGACTAACTGCTACATTTTCCATCAACATTGTTCCATTACGTAACATCCATGCAGTGGCTTTTGGCTTACTTTAGCGTACCTGGTGGTGTTCATGAGCTGCTGCCTCAACAAAGTGCAGCTGAATGAGGAAAGAAATTTAAATGAAGGGAGATGTGTATGAGGAAAATGGAAAAATTTAGCTGATGAAGTAAACAACGAGGCTGGTTAGTAACCGGATATCAAGTTAATTTGTTCCTTGCTGGAAAAGTGAACATTGAGAATATATTGTTAGAATGCATTTTTGATTAAAAAAAGATAAAAATGCGTTCATTTGATTTTACAATCTGGATGATTTTCCTTGAAAATAAATTTGGCTAGTGGAAAATCTGATTGGCCGGTAACTTTAGGAATCGACTAGACACATTGGCTGATGACCAAAAAAGTTAATTTAGAGTCCTGTATATATATATATATATATATAT
>JBBBVU010000017.1:19147679-19174154 GCA_037177055.1 Atherinosoma microstoma
TTGCGGTTGGGTCGGCGGCGGGGGGGGCATGATGATGGGGTTGGTTGGTTGTTGTTAGTCGGTTGTGGGGGGGCGCCGATGGGTGGTTCGCCCAGGGCGCAAAACTAGTCAGGACCGCCTCTGACTGAGAAGACACATCGGTGTAGAGCAAACACATTGACAGTCAGGAATCTAAGCCAAAGCTGCCTTCCGACAAGGCAGTTAGCGAATGAGCTGGTAAAGTGCAAGAATGGGACTTGGAAATATGGCTGTAGACCAAATTAGACTCATTACGTGCAACATATTATGTGCTATCATGCCTAAAAACCTCAGCACATGAGTCAGGGTGAGAAAGACTGCATGAGAATAGCAGGTTAAATTATTTATTAATATCAAGAACATTGGTTCCATCAAAAAAATGGAGAGAATAAAACACAAATTGTACTTTTTTTCACAAATACATAGTGAAAGTCAGAATGTATTACAGTTTCTATGGAATATTTTAGACAGAATGACACAGCTTTCATTTTTAACATGATAGCACCTATGAGCTTTGACTCCAGGATAAAAAGTCATCAGACACAATGTCACGGCTGAGGTTCTGCACCATCCCAGCTCTGGTAGTTTTCCTTTCTTTAATACCCATGACTTAAATAATCTGTCCACAGAGGTTTCATTTCATACCCACAGGGCTGCTTCATCTCAGCAACCATACTGTGTGGTTTTGAAGTTCACCAGTGTCCCCTAAAGGAGCTAATACACAAAGTAAAAACAGTTCTTCACAGCAAAGCAAAAGGCTGAAAAAGAGATATTCAACGGATTCATGACATTAGATCAAGTTTTTCTGGAGAGTGTTGTGGTCAGATCAGTTGTGACTACAGTGGATGTAAAAGTTGGTGTGCTTCATTTCTGTTGCAACAAGTTACGTGGCCCTGTGGGTGAACATTCTTAGAGCAGGTCCACTGATGGCTATGAGGCTTTCCTTTACTCTGTGATTCACAGTTTTGATTAGGCAGAGTAAGGCAGACTGTATCCAAATGTAATAAAATCTTTAATATGAGGGATTGGCGTATTTCACAGTTCTGCCAAGTGTCTTACCAAGAAAGCCCAAGGTTGTTCAGTTGGGCCTTAGAGCATTGGAGCTGCTCCTGAATATTGAGGGTGGTTTTCATGAGTTAAAGAAAAATAAAATAGGGATTTAATAGTAATACATCCTGTACTTTTTAGATGTTAATATGTAAGCAAAGTTATCCTTTTCTGAACGGCATTATGTTTCATTTATGGATCGACTCATATCTGCAGATAAAACATATACTTTGTAAATCTAATTATCACAGCACATGTGTTCCGTTTCACAACTGCTGCATGGTAAGCCTGTAAAGTACAAATATTACACTATGTAACAAGTGAATTCCTCAGAAAGAAATGTCGCAAACTAACAACTAGATAATGAAGTTGTCCATGCGCAGCATCTTTTTCTGTAATCACTTACAGGGGAATATGCAAATCCAAATCCGATCCATTTTTTAGTGTAGCCCACTGAGTGGCAGGAACTCTAGCTGCCAAAAAAGGTAATTTAAGCCAAATATAAGATGGTTGGCAAAATGTTAACATAAAAAAAAGAAGTCACTATGCATCATTTAGCAAAAAAGTACATTTTCATTTCTATGATTGTACCTATTCAATCTTCACTGCCAGAGACAAAAATGCTGGCCAAACCTTTCTGTCCATACAGATCATCACACTTTGCTTTTAAAGATTATTAAGCAAAACAAAATAAGATATGGAAAAACCTTTTTGCTCTGCCTCTGTGTCAGATAAATTTAAAAAAGTGCCAAATTACTCAGAGTAAATGTTAAATGACTTGGATCATGATCATACCAGAGCATGACTGGTGAACCTCTAGAAAAAACACAAACACGCTTCAAATGAAAAAGTAGAAATTAAAGTTAAGACACCCATTTGGCACAGCTGAAGAGTTTTTATGGACACTGAAAACAAACACTGTTCCGTGCTTTAAAAATAACTAATCCTGCTAAGGTTTAATCAAAACACTGTGTGGACAGCAAAAACTTGAGAATTGTGTCCTCAGTGCAAACGAGCGTGTGTATATATGCATTTTGTGTATCAATAGCCTTAGACTTCCTTACTTAGCAAAGATTATTCAATAATTGCAAGTATGAGCCTCTGAGAGCTACAGCTGAATGCCAAATAGCTTTATTATAATGTGTAAAGTATTAATATACAGAACCCAACTGGATAATGAAGTCCCACTGGATTCACCTTTTGTTCTCAAAAATCCCTTCATCAGTTTGACTTTGACAGATATCCTACAAAAGCAACAAAGAAATGATGACAGTAACTAAAAGAGAACTGTGGCTTTAAAAAATTTAGCAAATTAAAAAAATTCTCTGTGCAGTCAAGATTTAGTAGCACTTTTTTACATGTGCTACTTTACACATTATATGTGGCAATATAAATGTATAAACTGTAAACATGTAGGTACTAAGAACTGTCTAACCATGGATTGTGTTACATCTAAACCATATCATGTACATTAGTTCTGTCCCAAATCGTTTACCTTTTAATGCAGATCTTTAATCAACTACAGGTGAGAACAAAGTGAAAACCTAAGAAGACACAAATGGGTGGGAAGTAGAAAAATGCATGTGGAAAACATTGTGATGAAAATCACTAGTGATCTCTTGTATAAGAGTCTGTAGACTATCTACAGTCTATCAACCCATACTTTCTGGTTTGGTTTGTGGTCAAATTAACCACAATGTTGACCTTGTGTTAGGAAAAGATTTGGAGAGATTAAATGTTGACAGATCAATACTTGAGTTGCATCTCTGTAGGGAACAGTGTAAGAAAAAAAATAGTAATTGGACAGTTTATGGCCCTTTATTGTGCAGCTACTGTGGACATGAAAAAAATAATTTCATATCCACACATTAGACCAAGCTGTATGAAACTATGGTCATATCTAACTAGAAAATAGACTAAACAAAAGCATATGTCCTTCAGATTCTACGTTATTAATTACCACCAGTGATTAAACAATTATCCAGTGTGATCTTCAATAGTCAGTTTTTTTGTTTTTGTTTTTTTTAAACTAAGTTCTTCGAAGCATTTCAAACTAACTAAACAGAGTGAATGCCAATGAAATGTTATAATCTGACTAATGGGTAAACAGATCAAATAAAATAAAAAAAAGTGGGAAAAAACACATTATTTCAGACAGGTAATCACATTCAATATAATGAAGTGACAAAAATGGTTAATGTGTTCCTGCCTACTCACACGCAAATGTGTTTGTCATTATCTCTTGCATAACCATGTCTGTAGCTGCTGTTACCACAACCCCAAATTTAATGTGTGTCTATAGAAGTCTGTCCAATGTTTGAGTGTTTTTAATCAGTTTTTCTGTTGTACACACACTCAGAGATATGCTGGGTAACAAACTGTAAACCCACTGAACTTTTTACACAGTGGCGGCATTTATAGTCTACCCATGTACCAAAGTGACAAATGAACCTTGCCTTTGGCTGTTCTAATGTTTTTGCGTATGTTTCACTTACAGAGATTGCAATGATTATAACCTGAGGTCCTCTACTTTCATTTTGATGTTTGACATCAATCATCAGTTCAATGCAAGACATGGTTTTCATACACAGGCTCTCCCACCAAGGCTAGTAGCTAACTTCAAAGGAGCCTTAGAGGTAATATTACATTATATTACTAAAACATATTCTGCATCATAATCCATAATTCAATTACCTTATCACCTTTATGCATTACACTGCAAAGCTGAACTTCATTACTTCTAAATTACTTTAGTTTTATAAATGTGAACATATTGTTTTATCAACAAAAGTTTAGTGTGATTCCAAATCAGTTTTTATCTGATCATTATACTGGGAAGTTTTACATAAAAGATAAATAAATAAAGCATTACCCAAAATGTTTATCTACCAAAGTATAAGTATTCAATTTGTCACACATATGCATTCACAATAGTTCAAATCTAAACTTATGTGTGTTGTTACAATTGGTGCAGTAGCAAATAAATTACCAAAGTACTAGAACTGGAAAATGGAAGGTCAGAAGAATAGGTTAAGGCCATAACACCAAACTCCCGGCAGCTCCAATAGTGATTTCAGCATACAAATTCATTTCACTTGCTAGAGAACTGCCCACCCTCCTTTGTACTTTGCCTTCAACAATGTTTCAACTGTTCTTATTTCATATCAAACCACTTGCTTCACTGCTTTCCCAGGCACTATTCTTCTGGGTTCTTAATCAAAATACCCATTATTATACATCGCATGTATTATGTCAATAGTGCTTCGGTATTTGTATTATTGCTTACAGGCTTAAATTATTATTATTATTATTATTATTATTATTATTATTATTATTATTATTACCCCCCGTTTATTTTTCGGTCAGTCTCGTTTGTGTATACGTTTTCACAGGTAATAACTTGCTGATGGTTTGCCACCATTGAAGATTGCAGCCCTACATGGGTCTTTGTTTATCTAATAGCAAACTGGAATGTACATCCATATCAAAATCAAACATGTTAACATTTTTACACCGGTACTAGAATATTTACTGAGTTTTCAAGATTAAGAGAGGTCGGGATTTTTTCTTTTGCAGAATTGGATTAACCGATTCAAGTAGTAGTCTTATGATCTTCTGTGTATGCAAACAAAAGTGAAGAAGTGATCATTTTCAAATCCTAAAAAAATTAATTCTTTTGAATATACATTGTTTCCCTAAACCCATCTATCTAAGAAAGTAAATGAATAAATAAATTTGATTTAAAATAGGCTTATTTGCCTATTTGTCTTTCTTTATCTTTTTCTTTGTCTTTCTTTTTCTATAAGAACAGTTCTTTAAGAGGTAATCTTTTTTAATCTCTATTTCTATTTTCATATTTTCAATGTCCACTTTATACAATCCTTCGTTTAAGAACAACTTGTATTGTATTTTGTTGAAGTGTGTGCTTTTGAGAAGTATTTGATTAGCATCTTATGAAACATAAATACCTCCTAAATACTTTTTTTTGTCCATCACATCATGTCACATTTTATACAAGAGGATAATGTCTCCAGAGTTTTGATGGAGTTGAGATGGAATGTTTAAATCTGAATCATGTGAGATTGATTGCTGATAGATGTTCACTCCAAGCAGCTGCTTCAGGGCCTCTTTTGGCCGCAGCCAGCTAAAACAATCTCGCATTAGACCAGGGAGGCTTGATGACCGAAGGATCCAGACCAACAGAGAGGTGATCTTTATATTGTAACTCCTCTAATTCAATTAACTGCTTTTCATTTCTCACATTTAGTTTCTTCTCTAGTTTAACTTTCTACAGCGTTATAGTGTTATTTTATCTTAGGGTGTATAATGTGACTGTAATAATACACATATCAAACGAACACCTTTACTTTTGCTGTGATTGATTAATGCTTTTGCAAACCTTAAAGCCTCTTGAAAACAATGTTAGGAACTGGTTATTAACATCTAACTAATCAGCAAAGTTTCTTATGGAAAACGATGTCGGAGGACAACAGGAACAAATGAATGGCCAAAGAGAAAGTTGTGTGTTGGATGTAGTGACATCTAGTGGCATAAATTGCAGATTGCAGTCAACTTAATGCCACTTACCTCACAGTCCCCTTCTAGGCATGCAGGAAAAACTCAGAATTTGAGTATTTTGCTTGTCCCTTCTAGGCTACAATGACAGAAATGGCAGAATCATAGCTTTGTTATATGTCTAAAGGGCAAGGCTGGCAACCAGCTGCTTCTTTGGATAAAAATGGCTCATTCAACAGTAAAGAAAGCACAATAATTCTTACTGACATTACATGTTTGCCCATAGAAGTCTTAAATGTCACACACTGGAACTTTAAGCAGTGATGAGCAAATTACTTCAGGGATGTAGAAAAGATTAAATAAAGGGATCTCTAATAAAAGCCATCATTAGATTCAGAATCTTCTGTTTTAGAGGACTCCATTTGAAATGTCTAACATGAACATTAGGAAATGGCTCGAGGCTGCAGACAACTGACAAGGGAAGAGATGGTGTCATTTGTGAATACATGGGATTCTTTCTCTCTTAACTCACCAAACGTTGTGGGGAGGTGAAGTGCCTGGAGGTCACCTTTCAGCAGAGTGCCTTTTGGTGTTCATGCTGTCTAATGGGGGTGCAGAATCATCCTCCTTCAGCTGGATCATCGTGTCTGGGAGGCAGACATGGAGCAAGGAGGCAGAGGGAGAAGATGATAGGAGAGAATGTGTTAAAATATATATATATATATATATATATATATATATATATTGTGTCCAAATTAGGAAGTGTAATACCTATACCAGACTGGCTTTTACAACATTTGAAAAAGGTCAAACATCAACAGGTTGGAAGAACTATAACACTTCAAACATCCACAATAAGCCAAAATGGTTGCTCTTTCTCACCAGAAATGATACATTTTCCATCATTAAAGTGAAGCCAAAACACCTCACTCAGCAACTGTCTATTTTTCATGTGTCTCACAGTCAGATAGCTCATGTTGCTCTCTGTAATATACCTTGACATCTGCAGCACTGTTGAAATCTTTGTGCTTTATGCTTTATTTATGCAATATGTTTTAATCAAGGATCTACTCAAGTTATGTGGCTACCATTCCCCACTGGATAACATCTGTCAAAGGAAAGAATGGCATGTCTTCATGTCTAGGGAAGTGTTCATGCCTTATATAGTCTGGGTCTAGTAGAGTTGCCTGCTGCACATAGCTGGATGTAGCCAGGGGCTAAGGAAGGAGACCTTTTGAGAGCTCATTAAACAGTCTTCAAGGCTTGAGAGACAAATATGAATGTACTACAAAAGAATGAGCTTGCCATTAAAAATAATCAGAAGTAATGGAGCAGTTCCCAGACTGGAAATGCTCTTATTAAAAACGGAAGCCATAGATGGCTCCAATGGGTAGATGAAAAAGGTGACAAAGTAGAAGATGGCCAAGGTTGGGGCTTGATACTTACATTAAAATTAATCACCTGCCTTCAGTAATGTTAAGCAAATGAACAATCTGCTCTCCATTTCCCGTTGCAAATACAAATTACATCTCAAAGGTCAATTTGAGGAAACATTTCTTTTCTAATGGGAAGTTGCATGACATTTCTGAGCAAAGAGGATTCTCTTTGCATCTTTTTTTGTAACACTGACATTTTCTCTGGCTGCATGGAGAATAATCATGAAAACACATGGAATTCAAATAGAAATTAGCAGCTGTTTTGTACCTTTAAAAAAATGCAACCCAACAGGATGGAGTACTTCATTCTAATACTGACAACCTCATTTGGCCTATCTGCTCCGAACTTGAGCTGAATATGCAGGGTTGTTTTCAAGTGAGCCATAAAGAGCACTGAACACGACAATTACCATTTTCAAATTTCCACTTTAAATCTGTACCCAGACTTGATCCGAGCCTCGATTCACATTTAAATACACAAATGATGATGGGGCTTTTTCCACAATAGCATGACCTGGTAATTATCCAGATAGAGAATGTGGATGCGCAATAGCTCATTACCAGTCTGTAACAGCAACTTGTCTTACAGTACATGCAAGGGCACTCCTTTAAAGTAACAGATAAAAGGTCACGTAATTATATAAGTTTCAGTTCCCAGTCTCACAGCAGATTAATCTCAGGGAGAAAACTCTGAAGAGTACATTTTCAAATAGCAGCTCTGAGGAATATGAAAAGAAATCAGCAGACTTTGTTAAACTGAGTGTATGTATCTGTACACCAGGTGTTTTAAAGGCAGAGTGGAGCGACACACAATAATGTTAAAATGCCCCGCAACATAAGAATAATCAGTGGGGATTATGAGCTGGGAAACAACTCATAAAACAATTGTAAAGTAAATTGTAAAGTTTGTGCATGTAGGCATTCCAAAAGTCAGTGGCAAGCTAGTTTAATTAGGACCAAGACTTTAAAAACTTATAAACTTAAACAATGTCTTCTCAACTTGCCATGATAATACACACATAATAAAAAAAACATTAGGAAGAAATATCTGCAAATCAACAAGCCTTGCAATAGCTTTGTGCAAAGCTTACAGAAATTAGAATTTTTGGATGGCAGCAATACATAAAAATTTATTTCTATATTTAAATCTCATTTTTATTTCCCCGAGTGATGTATATACCTCAATTTAGTAAACACTTTTATCAAGTGGAAATGTATAAATATAAAGAGCTAGTCTAACTCTGTATGCATTAAGCAGGAGTGCAGCTTTTTGGTGCCTTGTAAAATAAAACATCTTGGCTCTTTTAGTGTAGTAATAGAAGCACATATTTCACTGTACATCACTTTTCAGACATATGTTCCTTTCTATTAATACTGATGACAGTGGAATTTGTCAGTTTCATGTCTTCATGTCTTCATCCCTCTTGTCACGTTTCCATAAATGTTCAGGAAGTGCACCACTAATATCCTGATATTACTTTGAACACACAAATGTCTGACTGCAAGCAGTTACTGTTACAGACAGGCATGAACAAGCAGGGGTGCTGTTTAGACCATAACATCTTAACAGAAACAGCTGAAAAACGTAGGACTTTCTGACATTAGAATTAACTGGTTTAAGTCTTATTTAAAAGACAGGGAGTACTTTGTGTCTATAGGTAACTTTAAATTTGAGCAAACAAAAATAACCTGTGGAGTTTCCCAAGGCTCCATCCTGGGGCCACTGCTGGTCAACATCTACATGCTCCCACTTGCTCAAATTATGAAAAACAACAAAATATGTTACCATTGCTATGCAGATAACACACAAATCTACATAACCATCTCACCAGGAGATTATAGCCCAATCCAAACACTGCATTGATGCATTGATCAAACTAAAGATTGAATGTACCAGAACTTCTTTCAGTTAAATGAAGACAAAACTGAAATAATACTTTTTTGAGCCTAGGAAGAAAAATTAAACATCAGCATTCAGCTTCAAGTAATAATGTTAAAAAACCAACAACCAAGCCAGAAATGTGGGTGTTCCTATCCCAGGAATTAACAAGTGAGAGGCAGAGTTCACCCTGGACAGGTCGCCAGTTCATCGCAGGGCCAACACAGAGAGACAAACAACCATTCACGCAAAGACTCACACCTAGGGAGAATTTAGAGTGACCAATTAACCTATCATGCATGTCTTTGGACTGTGGGAGGAAGCCGGGGTACCCGGAAAGAACCCACACATACAGGGGAAGAACATGCTAACTCTGCACAGAGAGGCCACTTTTCGAACCCCTCCCCAGCCGAGGCTCGAACCAGCAACCTTTTTGCTGTGAGGCTGCGGTGCCAACCACCACCGTACAGCCCTTTACAGCCGTTTATTTTCAATGTACTTTTTAATGCTTCTTCTGCATCCCGCTTAAATATTTTATGTTTTATCTAAAGTACTTTGAATTGTCTTGTACATGAAATATGATATACAAATAAACTTGCATTGCCTTGCCTTCTATGATCTTCCACCCTTTTCTCTCCCCCAATTTGTCACATGGACAGGATTCTTTGGCATCAGTTTTCAAAACACAGGGCAGTCTGATATACTTAAGTCAAAGTCTGTTGCACCTCATAGGTGAAAAAAAATGATGTCATTGTAGGGTTAACGAGGAATCTTCATGTATTCTTATAATTTGCACAATAAAAATAGGGGAAGCTCAGCTTCACATCAGTTTTGTGCTCACAGAGATCAAACCACCATCACAGAACCAGCTAAGTGACGACAACACTGCTGGTTAGAGCAGCATGTTCCCTAATGCCGGCTTGCCCTTACATTCACCTCTGTTACTTCCTCCTTGCCAACTTAGAGATATATAAGCAGCAGATCAACTTCAACCCCCCTCCCCATATCACTTCTGTACTTTCACATATCACAGTAATGTGCAATAAAAGTACCTTAGTCCTGGCTTGAAAGGTATGTGTGAAAATGCCCAATATCTGATGTCATGTGTCAATGTGGTAAAAATGATGAATTTTAGCACAAGCCATGCTGTAAACCAGCAGTAAATGAAGAAGGAACATGTGAAAATTAAGTAGAGGTTACAGTGTAGCAACACATTTCTTCCCCAGTCCCAAACATTCTGCTGCCTGCCTGACACATCAAAAATTAGCTATAGAGGGATACCCATCAAAGCATGACACAGATGGGCTTCCCGTCTCACCATCAGTATGAGTTCAGAGTTAATGTGTTGGTCCAGCTGAGGTTGTAATGCAGAAAAAAGGGCAGCTCTGACAAAACTTTACTACTTTTTGTTATCCAATCATTAGGTTCAGCAAAGTGTTTTCTCACAAAAATACCATGCTCTGCTACATTTCGGTCCCACATTACTCTGCTGCAGCCTCCCCTCTCTGTATGTCACACGCAGTGTGGATGATAAATGTGCAGCAGTGAATACAGTAAACCAGGTAAAAGGAGATAGACCTTCTTTATAGAGTTGTCAACAAATACTCTTGATACTGTAAGTGCAAATCAGCTGCTCCCATCCAATGCCAGTATACTTTACACAGCCATAGCATTCTTGGCAGGCTAACATGAATTGTCATGGCGACATTAAATCTTGTAGCAGTAAACTCTTAGCCTCATACAATGTACATCATATGATGTACCTTCAAATCGGATGAATAAATGACAAATATCATGTGTATATTGTTGTTTTTTTCAGTGATAGTTATAAGGGGGTCTGAATGACAGAATACTAAAAAGGTTTAATAAAGCTCAAATAAATTATCAGGTTTTACAAAAGGGCTTATGAGTTATTCTGTACTTTTTAAAACCAACAGAGGGAACTTAACAATTGCAGCACATGGCCAACATTGTGTATGGGTCACAACTAAAACATGACAGACTGGATTGTGGAGATTAAACATAAACCAGTTTAAATCTCATGACATCTTTACTCACAGTCCCATATCCCTCTACTTCATAGCCCAGCTTAGATCCAGTATAAATCTTCTAGCAAAGCTCTTAAACTTTACTGGCTGAAAAGCCATTGATATCCCCTCTCACTTACTGTTTATCCTACCTTCTGAGAGGGACTACACAGACCCAAAAAACTGCCCTTGATTAATGTGTTTTGGGCTTTATGTTAGGCAAGGCAAATACCCATTCTTGGGTTAAATTCAGCACTGCAAGTTCTACTGGGGCATGATAAAAAGGGGCTCAATCTTCATCCATTTGGAAAATGGGAAGAACATTTCCTAAACCTGTCTGTTATTAACCATCAAGCATCATCTTAAACTCAACGCAAATACTATGAATGGCTCAGTATCAAATCACTAGCCTTTAAGGGATTTGCAAGTCTCTGTGCCCACTCAATGTCTTAGAATGGCTTTTTTGATGATTGATAGAGAAGAAGAGTGTGCATTGTCTCCAGCTGTAACACGGCATATAAGAGTGTGTAGGAGAGAGAGAAATTGTGTGTGTGCATGAGGCAAAATCATGCAGAAAGCAAGAGGGAAAGGACAGAAACTGTGTGTTTCTTATAGCTGAACTGTGGCTGAGATGCAGCCAAGGTCATCCTCTTACTTATGACATACATGGAGCCAGACTGAGTCTCTCACTTGGACGCTCTCCATCTGCTCCCACTGATAAGACTGGCTACTTCATGAGCAGCAGGCAGACACCATGGCTCTCTATTGTGCATAATATAGCGTGATTAAACTAAATTAATATTCTCATGGTTTGCAAAAATGAAGATAGGATTTTCACACAGAGTTTCAATGTTTAGTTGAGATGCTGATGCTTGTGCATTTCTTTAAATATATGTTGATGCCCATGTAAAATCTGTCTGTATATGAGTGATTGTAAAGCAGAGGAAAAAAATAAAGTCTTACCTCTCTTAAAGAAGGTTGTCAGCAACAAATGTGGACAGGAATATTCTACTAATTGTTTTATGCATATCATCCAGAAAACTCAATTGTAAGCACTCAGAGGCCAGAACGGCTTAACCAAAATAATAGGACCTTAACCCGACTGTGTGGCCTCCCAACGGCCCAGATTTTAATCAGTGTCTTTTCAAGTTGTTGTAAAATGTGAGAGGTTAATATGTGTGCAGCTGGCTGACCAGTACAGCTGCTCTGCTTTCTGCTATTCAACACTTGACTTTTTGAGCAAAAGTTCGCTTTAAAATTCATGGGAGAAAAAAATATTATAGCTCGTAGTTACAGCAGTGTGGAGACTGTGGATTGTTCTGTGAGCCTCTCTTTTGTTTTACCTCATGAATTCTAGAAATGGATTGGTTAAAAGCAGGAGCTCTAACAGTGAGGGAAATATGGGTAATAAATACTGCATGGGAGTGCCATTATTGTTTAAAGAGATTACAGAGGCGCTGTGTTTGTGACGGTCATAAATAAATGCATGACGATAGTTACAAAAGATAATAAAGTGTTTAAGAATGTAGCAATGAAGTAATGAAGAGTCATATTATCTGCACTCAGCGGATGTTTTGTATTACATGTGATTATGCACACTGTCTATGTGTGGCATGTCAAACATTTTGTGCTTCAGCTAAGTAGAAACAAGTTCCTGGATCAATAAACCACAGAAACTTTGACAGCAACCTAACCACAGGCATACTGTTTTCTTCATTAACATTTCACACTTTTAAAGTGAGTCAATTTGATAAGCCATCTGGTAAACACTGCTATTTCCTCTCATGCACACTCACAAAAACACACAGATTTATCCAAAACTTCAAACACCAAAATCCAAGCAAAGCTTCTCCGACACCGAGCGGTTCCCAGACTGATCACCATAACTACATCTGATGATCTCAACATGCAATGCTTCCTGTTAAATGAGCCTTAGCCCATGGAGGTGGACCAATTGGCAGGAAATGAGACCAAATTGATTGGGAAACAGATGGAAGAGAAGCAGCCACAATAAAGCCCACGAGGCTGTAAAGGAAGGAAGAGTGAGGATGAAAATGAGACAGAGAGAATGAAGGAAAGCATGAAATCAAGGAAAGATAATTTTTTCAAAGCTTAGTAGAGAATGAAGATACTTTTTTTTTCAAATCATCAGCCTTAAAATTGAAGTCTGTATATGTCTTGGTATTACTTCAAGAGCAAGAAGTACAAGTTTGAACAGTGATATTTGCAACTGCTGCTGAACAAAAAGAAATATTACACTGCCTCTGTTTCAAAAAGTTGCAAGTATTGAAAATAATCTCCAACACTCTCACTTCCTTTGTATTTTTACATAATATTTCCAAAAAGCAGGGCACAAAAAAAGCCTTGAAAAGTAGCCAAAAGCAAAATGTTTTCACCTCTGCACATTTCTGAAAAAGCATCTCTCTAAAGAGCTACAATGGCTATGATATTTCTGCTGTCTCAGCTCATTTTTAGACAGATTTAAGCATCATTTAATCTCTGTTTTCAGATATATCAACAATGATGACAGAACAGGTCTTTGTGACCTTCCAAAAGCAACAGCATGAATGACTAAATAGTCAAGAGTCTCAAAGGCATAATCAGAGATCCAAATATAAACACATGGGTCAGAACAGAGACTTTCTGCACATTATAAATTTACTTTTTTTATTATTATCAATCTAGCCAACATCCAGATGTCATTCGTCAGTGCTGTGTGACTTATGTTAACTTAGTAACAGGAGATTCTATTATTAATTTGATGTGTGATGTTTGCATCAATTTTCACTTGTCGTGGCTAATGTTAAAAATACATTTTGGCTTTGTCATCACTATTAGCACAGCATGTTTAATTTTAATCACACATGCTTGAAAAAGCACACATGCTTTCTTCCTAGTTTCCTAATTTGCCAAGATCATATCAGAAAAAAGAAACCCGGCAACGCACCAATAAAGGCAAGGGGAAGGTAAGCTTCAAGACATCCCAGACTTACATTCCATTAATTAGCTCTGCAAAGGAAATGATTAAGGATACATGCAAGGTATCATAGATACAAGGTCTGATGAGTAGTTGTGTGTGTTTTTTTTCTCCACAGCTTACTTTGAGTTTTCTGTGGCCTTTGCATCACGACCAGATCTGTTGGCAGAGTAAAGGTAATTACACTGAAGGATGATTGCCAGTTTTGCATACAATAAACAAGTTTTAAAAGAGAGTGCTTGTTGAGTTATCCAAATATTTAACTGAATGGCCAGTCAGATTTATTCATATAAATGACTTATAGTGACCATACAAAACACACACAGGCATAGATAGAATAGACAACAAGAAAATAAAATGATTTTAAAGTGATGCTTCCTCATGCCAGAGAAAATTTAATTACATTGCTGAATTTAGGTGCTGTCTACCACATGTCTGCTGCTATTAACAACCTATTGATCATGGTGAAGCAGACAGTGTCAGATAATGACAGGTCTATGCCAAGCCAAGTCAAAATAAAGTCAAACGTATTCATACAAAGTGCTTTCAATAAATAGGTTGTAGGCAAAGTGCATAAACCATCGGTGAAGCATTGAGTCTGGAGTTGATGATAGTTATCTGTTAAGGGTGTGAATTTTAAAAATCTAAGCACGGTTTACACATCATTAACCCTTCAGAGCTACACTGACCTCAAATGTTCATTTGATCTCCTCATGTTTTGGTGAGTGTGGAAGTGGAATGGGGTGAGGTTGTGTGGGAGGGGGCACCACTTTGATGTTGTAATGCAAAATTTCTTTTATCTCTCACGGAGCGTTAGAGACCGGGCCGGCTGTCCAAAAACTCAATTAGAGACACTCTGAATGTGAGCCGACAGCATAAGAGGAGGCGTGAGCCACAGAGGTGTGAACAAATGCAATTATTACTCCCAAAACGACCACAAACTGTGAAATGCAAACAATAAGGGGAGACTTTTGGGATGAAATTTGCTCTCTCTTTATTGCAGTGGAAAAATTCAAAATAGAAAAATATATTTCATCAGATTTCAGACCAAAGAAAAACAGCATTTCTGTTGATGATGGCTTTAAATGTGTCCAATCCAGCTGGTGTAACAATAAATGTGTCATTAAAGTTCAAGTTACTGGTTAATATTAAGTTGGATGGACAATTGAAGGCAGCCTGCTTGACAAATGGTGTGTATCCTTACTGCACAGAGTGGATTCCTCATCCCATTTAGCCAGCTGTCAGCCAGGGTTTAATCATCGAAAATATCCCAATGCAGATTTAAAGAATTTTGCAGCCCAAAAGCTCTTAGTGTGTTCACTCAGCCAAAACTGCCTATGTTGTTGTTGTTACTTACTTCATTAAGAGTAATGTACCATAAAAACATGATGAAAGAAGAAGTTAGAAGGCAGAGAAGAACAAAGATAGAAGGGATGGAAGGTAGAGGAAGCAGAATAGCTTTCTGCATCTATTTGTTGTTTACATGAACTGGATTGGCAGACCCCCCTGCATTCTTAAATGACACTGAAAAGATGCACTGCAGCTTAGGTGAAGAGAGAGGAAAATGGAGAGGCGAGGACGGGGGGAGGAAAAGAAGCAGAGGTACAGCTTTTTACATCAGGCCTTTCATCTCTCTTCTGCCATCGGTCATCAGAAAAGGGAGAACACAGACTCCCAAACACTGCGCCTTATTCCAATTCCATTTAGCTCGGGACTGGTTGAGAAAGAGGACTTTTTTACAATGATCCCAAAGAAGCAAAAAGAATTATTCATGCACAAAGGAATTTAACGGCATTGTCAGAGCGCCAGTACCAACAAAAGAATATTATTGGTTTTCAAATAAAGTTGGTCCTCCATCAGGCGAAAGCTATTTCTAACCTTCATTCTGCAGTAATGAAATATTTCCTGTGGTCACAGTGACAAAACAAAAAAGAGGGCAAACGTTTGGCGCGAACAACATCAAGAGAATAATTTAGTCTCTTAAATCAGAGCACACTGAACATCACAACAAACACACAGACAAAGAAAAAGTATTTTTCTCACACTTCAGTGACCCTCACTGGGTGAGTTTTAATATGTTGTAGCTATTATTAACTATGCATAATGCCAAGAAGTGTTTGTGTTTTCAAGGAATCCCTTCAGAGAAAATCATATGTTTAGGAGTGTTATGAAAACTTGCCTAAAGAAATCATGGGAACTACATCTTTGGGTCATTTGTTTGCCTTTTCACAATTTATTTGTGCAGGTTGACCTTTTAATTCTTCACAAACAGTAGGTCATAAACAGTGAGAGGCAGACCCAAAGTCCCCACTACAAGTACTTATTGAAAACTTAGCATGAATGTTGACTGAAGTAAAAGTGAGTTAAGAGAAACCAACTAGCTGGATAAGAAATCAGCAGATAAATGTTTTGAACAAAACACAAGTAATGCCGACTAAAAGACAGGTAGCCCCGAACTCAATGGTACACTTCTATTAAGTATGGCACATCTAATCATGACATAAATATGACATACTCAAAAAGGTTAGATGTAAAAAATTTGACTTTTCTTTTTTCTTTTATGTAGCGTACCGGATTAATCAAACATCATGTCCCTACAAACTATAGTCATTCACAGACATGCACCAGTCTAATAGCCACAGTCTTTGGTAATGACCAGACAGACTGTGTTGATGTGATGTGATTAAAGACCAGGATCATAGTACAGGGTTGAAAAGTAGAGGGGGTGCAGTGCAACAAAAACAAAGTGCAAAGACAGGAGATATAAAAATGATACTTGAAAATAGTAACTTCTGGACACATTCTGATAACATTAACAGCTCAAAGGAAGAGTGTAAAATGTGTAAGATATCAAGCAGAGTCTACTGTTCAACCTTCACACACACATTAGTTTGTACTGAAACACATCCATCCATCCATCCATCCATCCATCCATCCATCCATCCATCTTCTCATACCTACTTATTCAAATTGAGGGTCCCAGGATAGCGGAAGCTTATCCCATGATTTCTCAGAATAATTTTAGTAATATACACATTAGAGCTATAATTGGGCCTTAAAAGTTAGGCCCAATAAGACCAGAGCCCGACAGAAATCAGCCTGGGCCCGAGCCTGAGATTTTGATTGACAGCTTTTTAAAAGCCTGAACGTTTACAGCCCGACACAATTGAAATGTGCGCATGTACACAGCTCTTTTGCCTTTTGTCAAGAAGGAGTCATTTATACATTTTTCATTATAATTTATTCATGGCTAACATAAGCTATAGGCCACTTGGAAATTGGAACAAAGAAATAAAATAAGCATCTCCCAGGCAAGTAAAGCCAGTCTGGCCTGAGCCTGTGTAGCCCAAACCCAACAAGTCCCATTGAACCCTGTTTCTTTGTTCGGGGAAAGATCTTGCACATACTGCACATACTAATCATGTGTCAAAACTCTGGTAGAATTGGATAAACCCCAAAGGTTAAAGGTGGTCCTCAGAAAAGAGCCATTTGGGAGCCAAAATAATTGTCTCTTTAACCTGAGCTTGGCTAATTGATCTGGATCCTTAAAGAAGAAGCAAGGTTCCCATCACCAGAACTTACCCATTAGCCTTTGTTCAAGACAGAATCCCAGCTCGAGTCAACCTATAGCCATAGCAAAACATTTTAAAGCTTGTTTTTCAGGTCACAGTGGGTTCCTCGAAAGTGTTGGAGATGTATGTAGATATTACCTATGGACTGGAGTTACAGGCTGATGGTGCTGCACATAACAGTTATTTCTAAGTAACTGAAGTCAAGTTGATTCAAGTGAAGTCAGTTTTATGTATCTAACATATTTAAACACAGCAAATTTTGACCAAACTACAGCACAACAGATAATATAATATCAGAACGAAGATCTAGTGAATACTTGAAATATTTAAGTAAAAAAAATTTAAGTTGATAAAAAAGCTGAATTGAAAACTGAAAGCCATTTAAAGTCATTTTTTTTCCCATTTAAGTGGTTTTAAATGTGCAAACTGAACAAAGAACTGATCCTTACAAAGACCCTCCTGCTAACATGTTTTAAATAGCATCACCTTGAGAAATTTTCCCTTTTTTTTTTTTTAGAAAAACATATCTAACAGAATGTTCACTTTAAAAGTAACATAATTAGATGAACTGGAAGCGTTTTTTGGTGTTTACAAAATCAAATAGACCATCTTTGAAGTATGATGGATTTCACATTGCTGCTGTCTCATTATCCATTGAGATGCCAAGGACCTTGTCTGTGGGACACAATTTATTATCCTGTGAAACGATAATGATATTGACGTACATGCTAATGTTTCCACAAAGGCTGCTTCAGTTGAGCATTAATAATATACTGTATTTTGGGATAGCAATCCAGACTCATTACAATACACTTAACATCTCATAGATCACTTTCAATCAATTACTTAGAGGTTCCTCTGTTGTCTGCCATGCCTTGCCTTCAGCATAAACAGTGTTATGCATGGGTTAATACTGGAGAACTATTTTTGTTTTATAACAATCTATATTTTCCTGTCAATGCATGGAGTGGCAACAACATTTAGCAATTAAGCTTTTTCAACATTTTAATCACAACTGTTCATAATACTCTGCTAGCTTGCTGACTCATTTTTGTCCACATGTTACAATAGAGTAATATTTTTTAATCATAATTAACTCATAATGTTCATTTAGTTAAATTGAATCAAAATTTGGGATTGTGAAGTTATATGATTGTTTTTAGCCAATTTATTTCCTTTTAATGAGAAACAACAAAGTATGAAGTCAATTCAATTACTTTCAGTGCTTATATGGCCCAGCAGAAACTTTTTTGCATCCAACAAAAATAGATGTAAATAAATCTTGACCGTTTTAGAGCAAAGTCAGAGCGACACAACAGGACTCAGCGGATAAATATTAGCCACTGATTGCAGTCAACAAGTTGAATATCCCTCAACACAAATGTTAGGCTGAGATAACTGTGCATCCTTAATCATAATTGTTTTTTTATCTATCCCAAAGCTACTGTGAAAGTTATGTAAAATACTCTGATTCAGGAAATGAAACTTAAACAAATGAGCACTTGAAGCGATATGTAAAATCCCTCTCTGTAAGAAAAATCCCTTGTTCCTCAAAGTTTGATGCAGCACAGATGAACCAAGAGTCAGAGAATAATGAGAGGCAATAAGATTATACTGATGCAAATCACAGTTAAAAAGACATGTATGAACTGGAGCAGCATAACGGCTTTAATAAGTCTACTCATAAACAGTTTCCAGGTTTGTTTTTTGGATTGAAACAAATACACAGCGTCTTGTGCCCCACCGTTTCTTTGTTACTTTTCTGCTCTGCATGGATCAAGAGTTAATTCTGCTCAGAGTTACTGTGGGCTGCAAGTGACAGCTGTGAATTAATGATTCATTATGCTCAGTATAAGCAAATAGTGAACCGGTGATGGAGCAAAATGGATTTACACTCACATCCAACGCCGACCATGACAGCTTTTCATCCGTTAAAAAACATTCAGCCGGCCATGTGGAAGAATCTAAAAGCAGCACTGGTCTGTAAAACCGCTGGATTTTTTTAAAACAAATGTTCTGCTTAGATTCAACTTCAGACAAATCTGAAACCCCAAACTTCTACACTCATAATTATCCATTAAAAATTTGATGTATGGATTGCTCAGCCTGAGGCTAAAGCTGTATTTTCCATTTCCTTTTCACAGAGGCCAGTCACTCGAGCTCTCGCAACATTTCAGGCACACATATAGTCAGAGGTGCAAGAGCAATTATAACAGTAAAAAATATCAGATTTTGTTGAGTCTGCGGGATCCTTGATGCTAAAGAAGACATCATAAAATTTTGATAGACCATTTCAAAAATATTTCCCCAGTGTTGGATTAATACAGAGAAAACTGCACAATTGCAGAACGTGTTGTACATGCATATTCCATTAAAAGATGTACCGCTGATTTTATTCATGATGTGCTTTAAGAACACTTTGTGTTTGACACGCTATTTTCTTTGCTTTTGGACTCCTGGCATAAAGCAAAAGGTCCCTATGTGAGTCTACAAAACTCTTAATCTCCTGTATCCACAGATATGCTAAAGGCTGTACATTCAACCAAGCATCGCAGATTAGTTTTGCGTCTTTACTTTCTTTATTAGGGAGACTGTTGCTCAGGTTCACATTACATCACCCAATCCTCTTACCTTTTCCAATTTCAACTTCCCTCACCATCTTTGTAGGGAACCACAGGAGTGTGTGAATCATTAAATTAAACAAAGGTATTATAAGATCCTGGAATTTCTTATGAACCTGTGTATTAAAAAGCTTATGATGAGTGATGATTCTGCCTAAGAGACTTAATATAACCCATAAGCAGGTGTTTAAATCTCTCAAATTCCTCAAATATGTACAGTTTAAATCTACCGTCTTTTTTGGAGCGCGGTTCTTAAGGTATCCTGGATGTCTCTCTGATGGATGAAGAACAAGCAGAGATCGAATGACTTCAATGTTTAAACAAGTGTTGTGTAGGGTTGAGCCACATCCTGCCACTTCCTCCGACTGATTGCAGCGAATGTGAAAATGCCCGTACAATCACATCGTCAGGGCTCTGTTAACGGCAAGTCCACGTGGGGCAAGACGGGGAGAGGCTAATCAATGTGAAGCATGCAGGCAAGATATATTGGAACAGAAGGTAAAAGCTGTGAGTCTGCTTATGTGCTGCTGAATCTAAAAGCTAAAGAAAACAATACCCCAGCAGGAATCTGAGTAAATAAATTCAGTGAATATTAAAAGATGAGGGATGCATTTCATTCCCCTGGGGTCCTCAGAATTGTGTTACTATGAAAGAATTGATTTTTTTTTCTCAGACATCCAGATCTCTACAGACTCAAAACGACACAGTAGATATAAAAAGGAGACTGTGGGTTTGTTTGTTTTTTGTTTGTTTTTTTAAAAACATGTCCTTGTACAATATGACATAATCTAAACATTTCTTTGAACACTTTCCAAATGCATTCACTCATCTATAGTAGAAGAAAACATATTTGCACTGACAGAAACTGAAAGAATTATCGTCTTTGAGGCAATATGTTGTTGCAGATTGGTGGGGAATTAGCAAAAAAAGAAATGAATGCATCAGCATTGGTCATGAGGGGGTTCAGCACACTGTTAAAAAAATAAGGATATTGTTAAACCTTTTATATGTTCCCAAGAAACCCGAAACTGCTTCTAGTTACAGGGATGGACATCAAATGCGTTTAAAAATTACAGATAAACAGCTGCATCTGAAGCATCTGTTCCCATAATTTGTTCCGATTAAATAACCTGATTAGAACATAACTGTCTCTGAAGCATTTTGACAGATTTCTCATTTCACCCCTCAGCTGCTCTCAGACACATTCAACGGGAGACAAATAAATCCTGGTTTAAACACCTGGCCTTGCAAAGACTGAGTCAAAACAAATGAGTAAAGGAATTTTAACCGTCTAGAGTCACTTTCATCAGTATTCCTGCCTTGTTAATGTTACGGTTCTCTGACGAGGTATCTCATAGCAAGCCAAGTGATCTAAACCAAAAGTCCATTAAGCCGCCAGCAATTAGAACACATAGACATGGCAGTAATGTGATTAAGTTTCTCGTCATCAGCACAGAAACTCAGACACTAACTATGGAATTAAGACGAAGCTCAAACACTGGATTGTGAACAATATAAATAACCTCTGCCACATCCTGATTATGATATATGGAGAGCAAAGTACTGTGCTTAAACCTGCTGCCAAAGCTGAGATACAATAAAAGGGTAATTACCAAACCAGGGGAGTGACTCACAGTCCGTTCCATTTGCTTTCCAAAGAACGGTCGATCATTGCTAACTCATTGTATCAGCTCAGATCCTGATATCCAATGTACATATGATAAATAGAGGCGGCAAAGAGGTCACAGGATTGTTCCTCTCCCCTGTAGGTTCTCACCAGCTGTGGATTAAGGAAGATGTGACTGGTGTAATGATAGAAGCATAAGGAAAATTAAACAGATGGCTACAAACTCTAACTGGCCCTCTGTGCCTCTGTAAAAATGTGATTTAATAAGATTAATTTAAAGAGCTTTACTGAGGCTAATCTGACTAAAAAAGAATGGTTAAACAAACATGAACAGTGAGGACAGAACAAAAAGGTGGCACAGCCTGAGAGAAGAATCAAGAGAGCTTAATCAGGGTCATTGGAAACATGTAGCCTTTTTTTTATGAAATATCATTGTGAACACGTGTGAAAGAAGAGCTGGAACAATTTATCCTACCAGCTTAAAGCCTTCTGTAATCAGACTCACAATTTTCATTGCATCCTCTAGATCTCTGTGGCATCCTGGAGTTGCTATGTTGAGAATTAAAATGTAATTACGAAGTTTAATAGATTGCCCTGGTGCCACGGACTTCTGTTTAAAAAAAGACTAAACAATTAGGGTAAAAACAATTGTGGCTTGTGGCATTACAGTCAGTGTTTTTCAGTGGCAACATATTGCTGCTCAAGTAGCAGTGTGCTTTGGTAGGTTATTGAGGGGCCATCAGGCACAGGGTGAGGGGCCCGAGAAGGGGCAGAGATCCACAGAAGCAATCATTCATCATAAACAGATGCAAAACAATGAGAAAGAAGTGAAAATGGCTCCAACTAGTTGGAATGAGAATACAGAAAACAGGGAGCATATTAGAAGCAGAATGAAATATTTTGTTAAACAAATCAAGATACTTAAAATAAGTACAAGTGGACTCAAAACAGCTGCAAAGACCCCTCAATCTCACCAGGAAAGAAAAAAAGAGAAACTGATTTCAGAAACATGATTAAAATAAAAGCAACTAAATAAATTAGAAAAATTTGAATCTGGAAAGATTACTAAAATGTCTAAAAGAACATGCAAACCAAAAGTAAGGCAAAAAAAAACTTGACAACCACAGTGAGGTTAAAATGACTGAAATTAGCTACAAAACCACTACAATGAGACAGTTATAATCACAGGGGGAATGAGAATAATTATTAATGCCAGTGATGTAAAATGATTAAGACATTCAAAACAGTTACACACAGATTAACCAGAAAGAAAAGCAAAATAAACACAAATAAACAACATTGTTAAAAAGTGATGTAAAGGCTCAGCCAAAGCGCCACACAAGAACAAAAGACTCAAAAACAGTCACAAACATATCAGCTATGTTTGTTGTAAAGTGGAATACGGGGGGGGGTTAATTGGACTCTTCGTCCTGCACAGCTAGTTTAACTCTGCTAGATATGAGTGGAATCTCAGACAACCACAGGATGCTGAACCATTATATATACCATTATATTTAATACAGATATTCCAGTTTACATGAAAAATATACACAGACATCAACATGCATTCATATCAATTATGATCTAAAGATTGTACTTTTTTCTAAGTTATTCATATCATCAATCCTGGTATGTGTTTTATTCCAAAACAAAAATTCAAATTAAAGTGTTAATAAAATACACAAAAACAACAAATTGTGCACGATTTACCTGTATCACACCACATAATAAGAACACAATGTCAGCTTTGCTCCTGCAGCAAGCCCCCTAGGGGCAAAGGGGTTTGTTTGAAACTGCAAAAATTCCCAAACTCTTCCCAGCCACTCTACAGCAAGAAGCCATGGTGTCTTTTGTCTTCCTTGTTTGCCCTTTTAATTTACAGAAAGTTAAATTGAGTCTAGGCCAGGAATACTTACTTATAAATCAAGCTGATTTAACCATTGTAACCATTAACCACTGTATTTTCATGTTTACACCGTATTTTCAGCTGACAAAATATTAATAAATAGAAGGTCCTGTAATCCCAGTGTGTTGCATGTATATGCAATAAATATGGCCTGCTCTCGTTATGATTACATTTCAAAGAAACACAGAGGGTACTAAGCCAATAAACTGTTTCCATTTTTTCTACCAACATTACCCTGCCAAAAACCTTTGTATGGAGACATGCCAGGCCATTCCATCCATCCTCTCTTGCTTCTGGACTGCTCCTCATCCAAAAGACACCACTATAGTTAATGTAGCCCGCCTGTCCAAGCCTCCGTCACAACTATCCATTTCTAAGAAATTGTTCATTTTGCTCCACAACTTTTTAAAACCTATCCATCATACTTGTACAACCTCTCTCTGATTAAGCAGTTTGAAGTGGGTTTGCGCAGCAGATATGGATGCACACAACGCAAATGACAGATTTTTAAAGGCAGCACAGTGATTCATACTTTTGCACTTCTCCAACAAAGCTTTCATATCATGCCAAGTTACACACATTCCTGTGATAAGCTTGAGATTATTATCCCTTTGCTAAGTGGAAGTAATCCCTGTGGACGTGTTAAAGGTTTACGCCACTCCATCCACACATCATGGAGGTGTGGAAAAATCAGCCAGGCAAAGTTGGAACGCTCCCATCACCCAGGCATGGATGGTTGACTCAAGGGACTGAGTCAAAATAGTCATTTTGGGGTATTTTATTTAATTTAAAGTTTGAGTGTTGGCAGTTATATTGCACTCTAACTGGCTTTTTGTTTCTGTGGTAAAGAAAGTTCACTCTGTGTGTGTGAGCTTGTAGTCAAACTTGCGTGCATAGTGCAAAAGAGGAATAAGAATCACAGTAAATTATTCACAGTGTAGTTGTATCTCTGCTTAAGCCCCTGAGCCCCAACAATTTTTGGAAACTTCAATCTGAAAAAATATAATGAAATCCAGCTCCTCAACTACAAGATCATACCGAGAAGCCTTTGGCTTCGGGACAGTTGGAAAGACACTCTTCGTCCTTATCACCAGGCCAGAGGAAGATTTAAAAGCACCATTAAAAATGGACTTTCTAACTTATAAAACCTGGACATTAAAGGGTGAAAAAAGCTTAACACAGCAATGAGTCAGTGGTACTGATGCTACTCAATCTGGTCTAAAAAACTCCCAACACTCACTCTTTTCACATTCAGCATAACCCATTAAGCTTTTCTTGTACTAAAATGGGTAATGCTTGGAAACCTTCAAAACACACTCCTACTTAAAATCGTAATTACAAATAAAAGATATTGAGTTGCACATAAAGAAAAAAAAACAGAGCAGTGATGCAAACTGCAACTTTACTCCAGACAGCAACATTTTCACTGTGATTCATAGATCAATACAAAGTCTCTTGCTCTATCTTGCAGTGATCAGATGTTGTCTGCTTGTTACCATTTAAAAAAAACAAAAAAACCTCTATCCCCAGCATGTGAATTTGTCCCTCTTGTCTAATAACCTGTCCAATAAGAGTACCCAACTGTGCCACAAAAAATCAAAGTCTTGACCCAAACATTTCCTTAGGCATTCATAGACAAGATAGCAAATTGGAGTAAAATTATTTCCGTCTCCTAGTGTTGCTTTAGACTTATGTAAATGTCATATGCCTGGAGGCTGAGGTTTCTACTGGCTTGGATTAATTTTCCTGTGCAGAGTTTAGCCAGAGGGTTCGCAACATTTTTCACAAGCCTGGTACAAGTTCTACAACTCCCTGTTTATTTCTAAAATGTCAGACAAGCTGTGGAAAGGGGAAGCCTTAAAGACAGATGCTACACTAGATTCTCTTAAAGTATCACATACACCTTTCGGGTGCTTCAGAGAAAAAAATAGAAACAAGAGACTATAATCACAAGATGCATCACTTATTTCACTTGAATTTGAGAATGTGGCACCCACTTTGACGCTCAATGCAACAGTTTCTTATTTTTTTCTTTTTTTTTAACACCTGTCTTGTCCAGCATTGTAGCAAGCAGAATGATTGTCTGGCTGCTGCTTTGTGCCGAGCAAATTTACTTTGTCAAAAAAAATCTTTATTTTAGTTTTTACTTTGAATCTGCACCTTATTGCTGGACCTGACCGGAGGGGACAGAGAGAGAGAGACAAAAAAAGAACAGAGAAAAAAGAGAAGTGGGGGTGGGGGAGAGAGGGGAAAAAGAAAAAAAAAGACAAACACAAAACCACCATACAGAAAACAATGCAATCCATCCAGTAATCCAACTGGACTACAAACAGCACACTACACACATACACACACACAACCGAGAATATCCCATGCCTTTGCGATGAGGCAAAAAGAAACAATACATCTTGATAACAAAACAGTAAGAACAGTAAGAACCCACACAGAGAGAACTAGCTGAGAGTATCCATTGGTAGATACAATTAAATGACAACACAGTGACTGTGGCAGCACGCTGAATGTACAGAGTGGAGACGTTCGAGGAAGAGTGGACATGTAGAGTGGACATGTAGAGTGGACATGCAGTGCAGAGTGGACATGCAGATGCCACCACGCCTGCATAAAGCCAGCAGAACCCCAAAACCCGGGCAATCGGTGGCCGCCCCGGATTACGGACCCCAATCCCCCCACCACGGACAGACCTCACGCCCGCCCAGGAAGGCAGCAGAGGGAGGCCCCAGCAGGCCGAGATCAGCAGCCGCCAGCCCCGCCAAGCACCGGCCACCCGGGGCGGACAGGGCCCAGGGCCACCGGGCCCAAGAGCCCGGGGACGCCCCCCACCCCCAGAGG
>JBBBVU010000017.1:19180136-19193213 GCA_037177055.1 Atherinosoma microstoma
ATCATCCAATCCACCAAACAACACCAAACAAGAGTCAATAGCAACAGCAGAATAAGCTGTTTAGCACTGGCAGAGAACATTTGGCAAATTTTTCATGGGCGCAACCCACATACCCAGCTGTGATGCTCATCCCACAAATATATATATATATATATATATATATATATATGAACTCCCTCAAGTGAGATTTGCTTTGTCAAGGGAGGAGCAGATGGTGAGACAGGGTGAGAAAAGCAGTGGCTCATGACAGAGTGAGAGCAGGAGTGAAAGAAAAGGAACAAACACAAAGCAAAACAGAATGATGAAAGGGGCAAAAAGAAATAAAACTGAACAAAGATTACAGTAAAGTGCAGCAGGGCTTGCTAAAGATTTGAAATCTTTATGGAAATACTGGCATCTGTAGCAACACTGCGGATTGTTTGTAAGAGTAACATTTACACTTACACTGAAGCGATTCAAACTTTTGCCCACCTAGGAGACATACTGTACATGAACCTTTGTTGACTTCCACTCTGCCTCTTAATTTCCTGCCCAATAACTGGCCCTCAAACTGTAACACACTCGCATTATCTTGACTTGCGTGTGGATTATTGTGTGCTGAACACAGACAATATCCTAAGGTAAACACAGAACAGCAGTGTTAACAGTCATGAAGTGAACACCTTATTACTTCCTATAAGGGTTGCCCCAGCAAAGGTTATGACAACTAGTAGAGGTCAGGGAGTGATCAGTGTGAGCTTAAAAGGCATGTTTTACTGGCTGTAAAAGCCTGAATTCCATCCAGAAGGCGCCATCCTTGCAAGTAATATAACCATGAAAAGATTCATATAAAAGTTAGGTCAATAACCCAGTATTTGCATAAGGTGCCAATATAATTATGATCAAACTCTTCTTTATGTGTCGTATCAAGATTACCAGTCATATAAAATGTACAACATTTGTGCCTAAATAATCTCAGACGTCTAGCAGAAGTCTGTCTCTGTCTCCCCAGCTCTCTGTCTCTGAGGCAAAGCAGGCGCCATGAATGTGGGACAACAACAGTAGCTGCCCAGAGAGCGGAGACAAAGACAAAGAGGCAAAGCACTCACCTCACAAGGCTTTACTGTAATCACACCCTCCGGCAGCACGTCTGCTTACTGGAGGAACCAGAGGAGATGGTAGAGAGCGCGCAGGGCTGCATAAACACAGCTGTTTATGGACAAGTTAATTGAGCGTACAGTGATTGACAGCCCTCTATCTGAAGCTGGAAACCAGCAGGCACAAACTTTGCACTGAAATCCTCTTCAGCTGAAACATTTAAAGGCCAACTAAAGGGAATATTCTACTGTTGTTTTAATAATTGAGCTGAGATGGAAAAGTTTCAGCCTGTATGCTGTCTAAAGATAGACACTGTACTTTGCTATGTTGTCGTCCTCGTGGCTGTGAAAGTGGATTAAACAGGCTTCAACATCAAGACAAGCTCTAATGAAACCCAATAGGGGAGTTTGCCCGTCTGTTTGGCCAGCTGACTCCTGTAAAATACCCATCACTGTCTCCTATTGCCTGCTCTAAAAGTAGACTGCTGGTGCCGGTAAGTGCATACTGCCGCTTGATGGTTATATTGTTACGACTTTGTCTGGTTTTTTAACATTATTTTAATCACTGAATGCTTATACCACATTGTTGTGTTTTTCCTTCTTTTCATTTAACTGTAATTTTAAGAAATTGCTGACCAGGTCCAGCTTTGCCTTTGGTATCTGTTGTATTAATCTGAGCACTAAAAATGATTTCATGAAGGAGGGCTGATAATCATTTAGCTAGAAGAGTTTATCATTCTTTTAATGTTAAACTGCAGCTGCAGATGACAAGCTTAACTTAGCTCAAAGACTGGAAGAAAGAGGAAAAAGCATCCTTTAAATTCTGCTAATTCTAACATGTATTTACAATGTGTGGAAGCTTGAGCATCCGTACATGAAAAGGCAGCTCCCACGCAAAACAACAGGTACAGCCAAAGGGAAAAGCAGAGACATTTTCATCCCACTTGGCGCCTCCAAGACCGCCGTCACCGGGGTTGGCGTAATCAGTGTACTATCATCCACCCACAGCCCATTTAGAAAAGTCAGAACCATGATCAATATTGTGGTAGCATCATGCACAACAAAGCCATCTATCAAAAAGAAAAAAAGCCTCAAAATATATTATTGACCAGGACACAAACAATACATCAGTCCATGAAAGCTCTATTACTGCTCACCTTTCTTTATTATCCTCTCTTTCATGTGTGTTTTTCTTCTGAATGTTTCCTGCTACATCTCTCCATACAAGAAGCAGTGGAAAGTCATAATCATTTAAACACATTCCTACTCCACCTTAAACAGACTGCATGCACCATGGCACAGAGCTTGACAGTACTGGTCTCCAACAGGGCTTCTGTTGACATATTGCTGTAAAAACAAGCAGGTTGTGTTGATATAAGCAACATATTAAAATGTGAAACTATAGCGGTTCACAGTCACGGTGAATAGTTTGTAGTTCACATGCAACATGATGTCAAACTCATACTGTGGCTTCTCCGATGATGGATAACTGCAACCCAAAAGGAAAATATTTGCACCGTGGCACAAATGCCATTCTCTTTGCTCTCACTCTCATTATGCAGCACAATGTCAAAGTACCCCATGGCCACTGACAGCAAACATTTCTTCACATTGCCATCTTTGGGCTTCATAAATAAACATTAAACCTAATTCATGAGAGCCTTCAACTTGCCATGTAAGGACATGATTAATTTGCTTCACTGTCCTCACCGAAATAAAGACAAATGTACCACAAGTCTGACAATATCCAACTTTTAGAGAGAATATCTTATCTCAAATCTGAATAAGTTTAACTCAAAGGAATTCCAGCGATAGAAGCAGGTATTTTCTTGTCGTGTTTTGTTTTCTGTTAACTTAATGTGAGCCTATGCCTGAGAGGCCACGTCGTCTTTTCGGAGAGGCATCAGAAGGGAGCTGAGGGCTGGGCAGGGATGCTGAGCTGCGCAGCAGCAGCACTTGTTTGCCTAACTTACAGTTAAATTAGAGCACATCTTAAGCTTACGCTTGCTTTACTATCCTGCATCAAACACATTAGCTCTAAAGACATGCACATCTTTATGTCAGTATCGGATTTCTTTGCAACTTTGAAGTGCGTCGTTGCGCGATAAAGAAAACGTGGTTTAATCGGTTCTGGTAGTAGATTACCATCCAGATCACTTTGATCATTTTTCAAACTTTACGGTTTAATCTCATCCCACCTACCTTGTGTCAGTCACTGAGGCGCAGTCAAATTGAGCACAAGTAAATGGGAAAAATGACAATCCAGCTCAAACTTCTCTCAGGTCCACGTTTGACTCAGAAGCTGTATGGCAGTCCAATCTATTCACATCTGAAGCGCTGACGAGACCAAACACACAAGGTTCGCCACCTTCCACGGTTACCGAGCCGTAGATTGGACGACGGCGTGAGGAGGACCGCAGGATCTCCAAGGGCGCACGGAGAGCCACTGCGTTAGGATTGGACAAGAGGAGCCGTGACGCACCGGCAGGTGGCACACCCGTCGAATAGGAAAAAAAAACAAGATTCATTCATGCGCCGCAGCTTAGGGTGATCTAAAGCGACTCAGGGCGCACACCGTTAGTTTAAACTGAAAAACATCTAAGAGACAATCATACAAGATCAAGCATTTTCGGTTCTTCATATTCCAGGTCTGTCGTAAAATTAGTTCAGTCTTGATAATGTAATTTCGAGCTGTTTAATTTCAAATTAGATATTAATTTAAATAGATTTGAGCTAGCCTATTTCTAGCCTTTTCTTGTCATGTTTTAATTGTTTCCAGAAATGACTCTCTGCCTAAAGCCTGCTTCTTCTGATCCACATACAGTTCGAGTGTAAAAAATGATGAATGAAAAAAAAACAGACAATTAATGTGCAAAAGAAAGAAAAAAAGAAAGAAATTTATATTAGAGCTAAAAATAAATATATGTATATAAATTTTGTTTAAATTACGTCCAAAAGGAGACATTTTTCAGTTTCACCCAGTATTGAATGTGTGATGACAATTGTCTGCATGTAACATAAGGAGCCAAAGCAAATGTTTTAATAATTTTATAAATACAAATTAGGAGTGAGTGCAAATCCTTGGAGGAATGTGGAAGCCGGGGAAGGCTGGTTGCAGGGACATGTGGAATGAAAAGCTTCCTGCTCAGAGTCACTGCAGACACTGGGACCACATTTCCTGTTCCCAGTGAACGTGTAACAGTCTTATGAAAACACAGAATGGTAAGAGGGTAAGAGACATGGATAGGATATTGTTCCGACTTCCTCCAACATTTTCAGTGCTCTCATCAACCTAATGCCTTGCAGGCTGGTTGATACTGTGTCTGTGTGTACTTTCCCATCAGGAGTGTTTGTATCCTGTGAGAGGAGAAGCAGTTCTTTCCATCTGGATATTGGTGTGTACAGTGTGTGTGGGGAGGCTTACATAATTTTGTGTCTGTTGCAAGTTAGTAGATGAGAAAGATGGAAAGTTGCTGATCTGGTTTGTTAATGCTCTGGAGTTCAAGTTGGGTGTGTGGGATAGTGTCTTATAGCCCCATGTATATTCAATAATTGCTTAACAAATCTAACATGTACTGTAGCGATATAAAGCAAGAGATATCTAGGCCGAGAAAGTCGGCACTAGAATGAAGGCTCCAAATAAAATAGTTCATCATCATGCCTTATGCGTAAACAGAGTGTTGATAGAAAAAGATCAAAGAGTCAAGAGTCAAGCATCTCCAGTTAAGATACAGTCTGCAGTTCTTGTTCAGCACACCTTCCAAGTGGACCTCGACAAACGTAAACTCTAAGCTGAGCCTCTACATTTACCGTCCTGCAATTTCACACTGTCTGATTCCTCAACTGCATGAACACACTGATAACAAAGTAAATGTAGTCCACTGGTCTGCTGCAGAGCACTCACTTCATCATGGCCTCTTCCGTCAACTCCCCTTCTGAAAGGTGTCAGCAAAAAAGCAGAAATGATTACATAGAAATGATCTGGAAACGCTGAAATAATTTTGGACTTGTCTGGTATCAGAAGGAAATCTTTGATTTCTGCTGAAAGGTTCAAGATTCTAACAACAGTCTAATAAAAAGATAAGTCCTTCTTGAGAGAATTGCATCTGTTCCCATATCCCTGGTATGAAGCACTGCAGAGTAGGAGGTGCTTGACATTAAGGTGAACCTGAAATCAGAAAAAATAAACCACAATTTTTTGTGATCATAATCCCACCTTTAGCCCATTGAAAATAAATGATTGATACAAAATCAAAGGTTAGAATACACCCCAACATTATAAATAAATTCACATTTGATCAATCTATTGCCTGTAAACATCAACTGATAACATGCAAGATCCCTCATAGTTCCCATTTCATAATTTAGAAACTGCTCACAGCTTCTTCCACCTGAAGAGGTTGGTAGATAAAGTATGAAAACAGCATGAAAGAAATCAATGTGAAGGATGAAAGTGCTTTTCGTAAAGCATCTTGGGAAAATGACCTCTTGGGGCATAGTTTCAACACTAAAGGCTAAAGCTCTTAAAAGGAACCATCTGAGGTCAAAATAGATCAATTCAATATGATGTGATTTATGCAATAACACAATCCAGTTCAATGTCTGTTAACACCCATTAGTGACCTCTTTGGCTCAACCAATACTGTTGGGGTCTTTTAAGGGGTTCTTAAGGGTACCAGTTTCAACCCAGTTCCATCCAGAGCTACTCAGAGACAAATATTAGATATCGAAAAAGCATTTAAATATTTAAATTGTGGTTTTTGTACTATTTTCAGCTAAATATGAAGTTACAATCATTTAAATATTTAAATTGTGGTTTTTGTACTATTTTCAGCTAAATATGAAGTTAAAATCATTTAAATTGGGGCAGTGATTTAACTAAAAATCCAGTACAGGAAAGTTAGGAAAAATGAATTAACTCTCCTGGTTTCACATAATTAAGCTCCATTGTTGTTTAAGTTTTAGTTGACAAAATTAGATATTAACTATTTAGATAATATTTTATGGTGAAATTGAGTCATGGGACCATAAATTCAAATGTAAGAGAAAAAGGATCAAATTTGCAACATAAAAACTTCATACATCATTGCTTCAGTCATGCAAGTTTTCATGCAAATAATTTCTTGGGTTATATTCTGAAAAATTCAGACCTGTCTGACACTTTTATGTTCATGGTTTCACAACATGATTAATTTTCTACTGATATCTCCAAATCAAAGAGAAAAAACCTTGCAACCTCATGTCTGCAAATATTCGACATTTGAACTTTTCCACTAAGAGATAATTATGACATTTCCTAACATAACCTGTAATATGAACCCAAGTTTAATTTATAAGCAAAAATGAAAAATAAAGAATAAAGCAAAGTAAATTTTGTTGTATGTGTGCCCATGTTCTGATGCTGGCTGGCCCTGGTGTGGATGACGTGCTGACTACCATCACTCCTTGATTATCTGGGGGGGGTTTCAATTTTGAATGGATATCTGTGTGCGGGTGTGTGAGTGGGAAAAAAATAATCACAAGCTAACACCCCTAGGATGATTTCAGTGTGTGTGGTTTCTGTGTGTATGTGACTGTGTCCTTTCTTGACAGGTGCAATAACATATTAGCATATGAATACCGATGATGTATTGAATTATCAACCTATCCCAGATCCCCATTTCTTCTCTTCTTTTCTATTTCTGTTTTGTTCAGTTTTTCATACCTTGCCCATACACATTTAATCCAGCATTTTCCTATTTACAGTCAACTCTGTCTTCGTCTTTTCCAAAAGAAAACAAAAAAGAAGGGAAAAGTAATCCCACCACTGCCCACAGAATTCTTCATGTTTTTCTTTTCACATTTTATCACTGACCTTGATCATTGCCCAGCTTGTCATCTCATCTGTCATCTCCGTCCTTTAGCAAGCTGTTAGAAGAATATTCAAGTAGGCCCACACTCTCTCCATCTCCTCGCAGAACTTTACCATAAAGCCTATCAGTAGCATTCTTAGTCCTTCACCATGAAGTTGGCTACTCAAAATAGTAGGCCACATTTTTATTAATGCACAAAGCATGCTTAAAAACTCCACACCAGGGGTTGCAGTGCATCCAACTGTTTTACTCTAAGTCTTAGTGATTCATTTACTAGGAAACCACAAGGAGGACAATCAATCAGCACTCACTCAGGGGTCAACAACCTGTGGTTAGTTTGTGCCTTGTAGTGACAAAGCGTAATCACAATCAAACAGAGCTAAGTGCACAGAAAGTACTTCTTTCAGACTGGAGAAGTGACACATGCTGATTAATGTCAGGAGTCAATCAGCTTTCCACTCAGCTTGCATTCAATTGTAGGTTAGAGTCTTATTAAAAACTAAGGCTAGAGACACCACCCATCACCCACATAAAATAGTTTAATATTCATTGAGATAATCGGTATAAATAACTGACAAATAAATGAATAAATATACATGTTAACCACCCCCTTCACAAATTGTATCAACAGCTTAATAGAACATGTTAGAGAAAACCAGCAAATTAGGCTTTGTGAAAATGATGCCAATTGAAGGCTTTTACATTATACCACCATATGCGTAATGCTGAAGTTGAATTTTAAGGTCTGTAAAGCATCAGAACAAGCAAGAGTACAATATAGCATCTAAAAAAAACTTAACATTCTCTACGTGACACTTTCGGCAAAGATACCATACAGTCTCACCTTACCTCAGGGCATGAGGTCAACTATTTCAATCTTTATACCTATCAAATCATCTTTCATGTTGAGGTTGAACTTATGATCATCTTTTATGTGATTTCACATAAATACCCATATTACTCCACAATTCAAGCTGCTCATCGAGGTTCAGTAAAAAAAGAGAATAACTCTAAAAAATATCCCAATTACATAATCAGAGATAATTCTTCAGGCACGGGAAAGCACCTCCAGAGCAACTTGGGACATAGCACAACTGTTTTAAGTAGTTCAGTAGTGCTGGCCCTTAAAATATGTAAACTAACCTTCAAGTGTAAAAATGATAAAAGCAACCCTGAGTTTGTTTCCACTTCAAAAAACATCAAATCATATGATCTAGAGCTACCAGACGATTTGAGTTCTTCGTAATAGCCACATGTTTTGTTAGCGATCGTCAAGTGTCAGACTCAAGGTGAAAGTGCTGCCAAGACTGCTTCATTATGATGCATCCAACACAGTGTCCTTTATAAAATCCTGCACATGCTTCTTTATGCAGTCAGGCAAAATTAAATGACTGTTGAAGTGAGCTGAGGGGCATCTCTGCTTTTGAAAACATTAACAAGAAGGAGAGCATAATGGAATTTCCACAATCACCATGTGTCACCCTGGGTTTTTCTGTTGCCCCTGATTTTCCATGTCCCATTTTTCACCATAGTCAGAAGCTCTTAAGTCTGAACAAAAGTCAGATTATCAAGAGTTTTAATTACGTTGAAGGAATAAGCTAATTAATCATCACTATCAGCATTATGGAACATCCCTTTAGATAAATAATGTGAATATAATTATCTTTTGACCTCTCTGTTCGCTTAATAAGCTCATAGGCAAATACACAGTCAACGCACATCATGCATGAGGTTGAAAGTCAATATTTCATTGTCGAATTTTGCAACGAGTCACATTGACTGGCATTTTCTTTTGTCCTACAAGCACGCAGGGGGACAGACTGAAGCTTATCCATCCCTAAGATAACATAACAGCATGGCTCAGAGTTTTGAAAGACTTAGTTGGACCAAATCCTTTTTGAGCCACAATAACAGGGCTTTCCCCACATTCAACAACACAATGCCAAAGAGCATGAATCACTTATTTATGTCGTGGGCCAACCACTTGCTCACCATATGCTGCTTTGTCTCTCCTCCCTAAGTCCCACTCCTCTTCTCTCCTAATAATTTACCAGCTGCACACCTGGTTAATCAAATACTTATTTCCAAATATTCAGAAAAGAAATAGACCCATTGGGAGTTTTAATGTGTACAGTTCAAAATCCAAGCTCTCATGGGGTGTGTTTGTGTTTGTGTGTGTCTCTGTGATAAGGGATGAGAGTGTGACTGTGAGAAACCAAGCAGTACCAAAAGAAGAAGTGGATGGTGAATTGTAACGGTAGGATTTCTGCATTTTGAATCTTTATATACTGGATAATAGCAGCATCTCAAAAGCCAAAGAAATGGTGCTCATCCTTTAGTCTGGAAAGCATATTCTTAGCTTGGCTACATTTTCTGAATTGGGCATCCAGATGTAGAGCTGTTAAAAAGAGATCTAACACATGGGAGAAATGATGAATGTAAGAAAGTCAAACAGAGGGATGTGCTACAGAAGCAAATCATGTGTGTTGCCGGCTCTCAAATACAAAGCAGGCCTGTCTGCATGTCCACCTTTATTAACCCAAATTTCTTCTGTTTATCTCTTTGTACTTATACAATCAGGTTAAGTGCTGATAAATGTCCCCCTCCTCCTGCTCCTCGGCCCTCCGAATAAGGCCCACATCTGGTCTGGGTTGTTAGACTCATATTATCTCCTCATGCAGTACTAATCATGGCCATCCCAGCAGGATAATGTTGGATCATACTGTTTTGATGGACTGGGAGACAGAGTTCTGCTCCCAGTTCATTATGTCTCCTAACATCATAAAGAGACGTCTGCAGATGCTGTTCTGTAAGAGTAAAATCTACAAGATGTGATATAGCTGATGCGAATGTATATTGTACAGTCCCATGGGGGAAAAAAGGTACACCCTATTTCAGTACTATGGTTTTACATATCAGGACATAATAAAAAATGTTTACAAACTTTTGAAATTAAATAAAATAAACCGCATATGAACAACAGCAAAAAGCATATTATTTCTAACAAGAACTACACAGAAGCAGTGTGTGAGAAACTAATTACCCCACGATTCAACACCTCATAGAACCACACTTTGTAGGAATAGCTTAAAGTAGTCATTTTCTGAATGACATTGTCAGTCTCTCTCTTCTTTGTGGAGGACTTATGCTCCATACCACTTCACAATGTTGCTTCAGATCATTGAAGCATACAGTTCTGGAGGTCCCATGACAGCATTTCAGCCGGATTAAAGGCTGGACTTTGACTGGACAACTGCAACATCTGTACTCTTCTCCAGTCAGTCTGCTGTAGCTTTGCTAGTGTGTTTGGGATCATTGTTCAGTTGCATGAACCAATTTCAGCCAAACTGTAACTATCAGACCGATAGCCTCACATCTGACTAAAGATTTCATGATTGACTCATTGACTGCATGGTGCTCAGGTCTGGCTGCAAAACGAGTCCAAATCATTCTTCTTCTACCAGTGTGTACCAATTGGTAAGACAGGGGTTCTTTGCAACTGGTACAGAGCCATATGGGTCTCTGTGCGTTATGGCTAAATACCAACTTTGGTTTTATCTATCAAAAGAAATCTTTTTTGTTCTGTGCTAAAGCTTATTTTAAGAAGCTTTGTCATGGCAAGCCTTCCAACAAACAATGTTTGTTTAGACTTCTTCTAATGGTGCTGTCATGAACTTTAACATTAAACACGCTAACTGAGGCCTGTAGAGTCTGAGACGTAACTTTTAGAATTTTGAAATTTCTCAAAGCTTTGTTGTTTGACCTTGGATAAACTTGTTGGGCCTTGCACCACTGGGAAGATTTGGTAGATGATTTGGCGCACTACTTAACGAGTTTCGCCTTACGCACCGCATCACACGCTAGCAAGTGGATATAGGCTAAACAACATAGGCCGTTTTGAACACGCACCATTGCTGATTCAACGCAAGAAGAGGAACAAAGGAAAAGAAAGAAACAGAACAAGAGATAAGAGTCAAGATAAGACTGTCTTTTATCGTCTGGAGAGACCTTACAGTGCAGGTAGGATGCAAGATGGATGCCGAATTAGCAGTTGATAGAGGGCGCATCACTGAAAAAATTGCAAAAACTATGTTGGGTGTCTTTACTATTCTACTTGTGCACAAGCATTTTTAATATAGAAAGATGGATTCTACATTTTTGGGATATTTGAGTAAAAAAAAAAAATTTGGTATATGGTTATACCAAGGTATGATGGCAGTTAATGAAAAACACACAAAATGCATTTTTTTCATTCATATTTCTGTTTTCTTTATTTCTTCTTGTTTTTTGTATTTGAACTCTTAATGGGCGTAATTGTGGTAGTACAGTTTCATATAATATCATTAAACTCACAAAAGTGCTGTTTACCAGTTTTAATAAACAAAGAAGACCACAGGCCTATACTTGATGGCAAGATGTTATGGTGGTGGAATTTGACAACATTACTTTCATCCACAGAACATTTCTCATTTCTCACTTGCTTTGTTCAGTTTTGTCACAGCCAGAGCTAGAAACAACGAGGAAGGAATCAGGATTTAGTTAATCGAGAGCAATGCAAAGGCAGAATATTCTTTCTTTTTTTAAACTTACTTGAAAATAACAAATCACATAACCGATGAAGCAACAACGCAACAATGATCTGGCAGTAAACAAAATAAACCAAGAAGTATGTATACAGATGGAGCCAATTAGTAACTAAAGATTAGGTGTTACAGGGGAACAAGAAATAAAGGCTAACCAGAACACAGAGAAGACAGAGTGAGGAAATGAGACAAAAAAGAAAACAGGAAAGAAACCAGAAGGTAAGGCCAGTTTATTTGTATAGCACATTTCATTTACAAGACAATTCAGTGTTTTCAATAAAATATTAAAAACGTTACAGCGGTGTGCAGAAGAAGCATTAAGAAATACATCAAAGAACATAAAGAGAAACAAAATCATATTAAGACATAATTAAAAGAGTATGCAAAAATCCTGTAAATTTACTAAATCAAATCAAAACAATTAAAAGCAAGCAACAGTCCAGATATGTTCAAAAACAGAACTAAAACCAACAGATCATAACAGGCGTAGTCAATAAAAGCAGATGTTTACATTTACATATTAAAATGACTTTTAAGACTTAGGGAATCATCACAATAAAATTGTTGTCCCTCTGCACACAATTTGCAATTCTTTATATGCACATATGTCACAGTTTACCATGAGACAGATTACATAAACATGAAGCCACTTTATATTTACTTGAATAAACATATATTTTGTGAATACTGTTATAAATCTCTATGGATCAAAAGTTGATGATCAAATGTTGTAAGGCTTTGATTTGCCAAAATTTGTCATAATATGGGGAAAATTGAAAAGAAAAATTAGATGCAAATGTTTTTGAAGTTTTTGATCCATTAAAAGCCAGGACTATCCTTCCTTTAAAATCTCAAAATTACTTTTTTTGTTGCACATCACTAATGATTTAGAAACCCTCATATGTCTGAAAAAGCTTCAACCAAAGTTAATTTAAAAAGTAAATGAGATACAAAATGTTCTGGGCAGATAAGTCTGTTTTTAAACAGCTTCTGAGCTTCAAATGCGGAATTAAAATAGAAGCAGATTTTCATTTGACTTTTAGGTAAATGAGGCCAATTTATTCATCATCTATTAGATGAATCAAACGTTACAAATGTCCCAGTTTCTAAATCAGAAATAACCAAATTGTGACATTTCTCCTCACCACAGAGGTTGCTGCAAAATCAATGGTTCGCCCCTACAGCAGTGCTTTCAAGTAAGTCAAATAAAGCTCCAGCAACTGAACCTAAAACCTACATGTTTCAACAAAATGTGGCCACAGGTGAGTAAGCAACACAAGACAGATTTTTTTTGCTTCTTTTTTAACCAGCGTTGTATAGGAGTGCATATATTTATAACACTTTACATTGTGCCAGGATCCTGTTGTGTTTAGCATCACACCTCTGTGTTATTGGTTCTGCACTGAGGACTGCCAAGATATTGCCACCGCTTGGGGGGGGGGGGGGGGGGTTTCAGGTGCAAACAACAGACCGGAAAAACCCCCGTCTGAACCCCAGTCCCAAATCTTTCTTTGGGGTGTCGTTTTTTTTTTTGGAAAGGGGGGGGGGGGGGGGGGGGGGGGGGGG
>JBBBVU010000017.1:19228141-19268042 GCA_037177055.1 Atherinosoma microstoma
CACACACACACACACACACACACACACACACACACACACACACACACACACACACACACACACACACACAAACCCCAAAGGATAAGTAAAGCCTTTTCAGTCTAACCATTTTTATCAAATCGCAATATAAAGCCTGCCACCCTTTGTCACATTTGACAAGACTGTTTTTGGTGGGGGTTTTTCTACAGCCACTTACCTACATGACCGCATGAGCCCAGCCATGCTCTGAAAAAAGTCAACATCCCGTTTCTCTTTTAGATAATCCAGCATTTTCTATTGGGAAAGAAAAACATCAAAGAAAAGATCCAATAAATGGTAGGATGTCTCATTTGAAACAGACTGATTAGTTTAAGATAGCCACTTTATTACTGCAATTTTCACTATAATGTCTTGGCATTGAGGTTTATTCTTATAATTGTAACAAGAACTTCACATGCTCCATAGAGGGTGATAGAAAAAATAATATTGCTTATCAAAGTCCTCTCTATAAATGATGGGCTCTTGAGCCTGAATATTATGATCACTCACGAGTGAACAATAACAATAGCACAAGGTAAGTCATCAAGGGTTTTAGTAAAAGGGGATTTGTGATTGGCTACCAGCAATGGCCAAGGAGGGACAAATCATGGTCCAGTGCTGTGAAGGGAGGTGTATCAAAGTTATTCTAATTCAACCTGCAACTCGAAGGAGTCTATGAGGCTGTTCACTTTTGGTGCTTTCATCCATTCTGTCTGATCTGTTTACAAGGACAGCACTAGGAACATGGTTTTAAACCTGGCCTTACAATCCTCCCATCATGGGTCCTCTTAAAGGACCACTTGTGATCGGATCTTAGTTACCCATTCTGTATGGAAATAATACTTAACTTGTCACAGAGCCAGCTGTAAGCTGAGCAATACATACAGAACATCAGGAAGTCTACTGATGTTTCTATAAAATCACAAATACATTCAGTAACTGAGCTTCAGCTATATTTCAATATTAATACATCTTGGAACAGCCTGAGTTGGATTTATTGTGGAATTAGTCACAGACACCAACAAGCTCAGTTCTGCAGGCCCACAGATGTGACACAAGATGTTATGGAGTAAAGGAGTATAAAATAAACGCTTTCTGATGTTGCAAATATCATCAGCACACATGCTAAAGTTTTCAACTCTGACAGCTGTTTTCTACACAACCTAGCTGTGCACTTCAGTGGTTGAACATGACACATACCTTTGGAAAGCAAAGATTCTTATCATTTGTCTGATGGAAACCATTTTCCACTAGTGACCACAACTGTTACAATCAACACTGATAAACATATTAGAGGCAACTCATCTGAGAACAAAGCCACTTGGTAATCTACTGATCAATATTGTCCTGACAAAAACTGTATTTATAATTGAAGGTCTCAATGATCCACTTCAGGAAAAATTATTTTCGATTTATTCTCTCTTATCAATCTGGTTTGGCAGTAAACATTCATGGTACAGTCATTTTAAAATGTAAGCAGCATCATCAGCTTTTGATTGACACCTCATTTGAGACTAAGAGCCTCCATGTCATGTCCACAGGTTACAATAGCCAACTGTGCAGCAAGAAAAATGCATGGCTCTGTTCTGATACGTATGCACCAAGCCAGCTGTTCAGGTTGAGCCCTGTTAAAAGGCGACTCCCAGGACCAGTAGCATAGTTGGAACTGGGCTCACTGCTGCTTTACTCAGTCTCTGTATAAACTGACATCAAAGGCGAGCAGGAGATTTTCTATGAAGAAATCATCTCATGAGATTTGAAACTGCTTTTCTGCACAATCCAGGAGATCTATAGCGCATGAAAACATCCTTGTGGTAGCTCTGTTTACATACACTCACCTCAAGTCATTAGGTGAGTCCAGAATAGACTGCATTCAGAAAAAATGCAGAGAATAGAGTCATGGATTGCCTCAGAACATGTCCTGAGTAATAGGATCTTAATATCTATTTAATCTGCCTTGAATGAGTTCACATCTGTATCGGCACTATCCACTTGTGATTTTCTAACACAGTAAGGTTGGGATCATCAAATGTGAACAGCCTCTATAACTCAGCAGGTCAGGCATTACAGACCAATATTATAAGATGAAAGGTTGGTCATTGGCTCTAAGTGTTTATTATGCAGCTGCTACAAGTGTTTGTGTTAACAGATCTCTGTTAAGTCTTGTTAAAAAATAAGACATAGCTAATGGCAACAGCAGTAGATATGGGAGCCTGCGTTATGGAACTAAAATACAAACAACTTGTATAGCTTTATGCCAGAGCATCATCATTACCTGCTGAACAATGGCATTCCCTCCATTGAGAAGGGCAATACCTAGTTTCAGAGTAGGGGCAATCATTGAGCCCATGGTGCCTGAAATAAATCAAAGTAAAGAAGATATACAAAACTTAACTAAAAGAAAAGAATAGTTGTGCACAATTCACATTTTAAGCATTTTTTTTCTGATCAGTCTTAAGAAAGTGAATCTAAGAAGAGACAAAAAGAAAAGCTTGATTTTGTTCTTTTTTAACTACCAAAGTCAATTTTTATCAAACTTTTTTCACTCAAAGAGCAATCATGAGCTTAATGTAAGTGACTTATTTCAGTTATTTTATGATTTCCTACCTTTGCTGGCACTTATGGTTTGCAGGACCATCTCAGAGGCTCCACGGCAATGTAACCTAGCCTGCTGGTACAACAGCTTCTGCTTCTCCATCTCCTTCTCCTGTAAACACATAACGTGTAATTGTGACATCATTTGAAATATTTAATCTTATCAATCAAAGAATATCATCTTAACAAAATGTAAAATTAGGTAAAATTAGGATTAAAAAAAGTTCAAGATTAAATAATAAAATTTAAATCAAACTTTATTTTAACATTTAGAATCAGTTTACTCACTTCAAAGGTTTCCACATCCTGCTCTTCATCATCATCCCCTTCTCTGTAACAACTCTGGAAAACCAAACAGACAAGGCCCAATGGTGATGTAAAGAGGCATAAAATGTAGCAAGTCAATAGAGGAGAAATAAAATATTTACAAATCCACTGCAACTCATTTCTCATTGTATATTTTTGTTATATACTTCATGTGACATGCACTAGGACTTCAAAGTAAAAGTAAAAGCCTATTAAGACCTGATGCAACATTCAAGTGTATCTGTGCCCATGCTGAGAGCCCCTCAGGTCTGAATGTTTTACAAAAACACTACTACTGTATATGTTTTAGGACTCTGCAGTGAAATTCATATTGATTACTATATGAAATGGTAACTGGCATCCAACTCAATGTGTGAACATTTGAGTTCTTTCTATTATGCATTTTGTCTATAATGAACTGAGCATTTCCAGAAGCAGAATAATTATCTAAGACAAGATTACCACACAATGTCTTCACAGGAATTCTAGACTAATGATGAGACCTTCATGTGCTATATTACCTTGGCCATAATAGCAGCATAAGAGTTGTAGAGAGTGTCACTTCCATTCTTACTGTGAATAAAGAAAAAGGACATGATATTGCTGTATGTCAGGGTATAGAGAAATAAAATGTGCTGGGAATACATGGTCACTGGGACTGAAGCTGTAAATTATTATTTTGGTTACACTGCTAAACACAATATCAAACAATCTGAGTGTGTGGCACTGAATGTGTTCACTAAATATGATCTAGGGTCTGGCCTATTTGATTACATCCTTGAAACGGTAAAGAGAGCATTCCCAGATTCCTCTCAAGTTACACTCACAGATTACCCAGGGCTCAAGTGTGCAACCAGAAATTTGTTGAGTAACTTTATTACTAACTTTATTTCTTGGTCGTACTGTTTGGCTCTGATCCACAGCTGTACACCATATTGTGTGTTGGTTTGAAATTAAGACTGGCGCCCAATAGAAATCCGGTACGGTGAAGAATGAAACAGAAGCGCTGAAACTGGAATAAGTTGTAAAACTTAGAATATAGTGGAATTTGCTCATATGTGGTTGTTATCTATTATCCTTGCTAATTTAAGAGTTTTTCATAGTGCCTGAGCAAAGTGAACCTAAAAGGCTGGATGAGAGTTGAATGTGTCTTGTGTGAGGTCACCTGAACTAAAAAAAAATTTTTTTTTTCTTTTTTAAAAACCCTGGATTTTTCTGGCTGTTTAAGCACCCATAAACGTGGTATATAATAAAGCCAAAGTTGCCTTTCACAAAATTCTGGTCCAAGATAACTGTCAGAAAAAAGATTAAATGTAAATCCAGAGGAGGGAATTTTGCCAGAAGCAGCTAAACCTCATGAGCTATTTCAAAGTTTGAAATGTTTAGTTTGATTCAGTTCAGTGAAGCTAGCACTTGAAGTTTATTTTATAAAAAAAAAAATTCTAATATGCTTGACTTTCATGCTTCAAATAACAAACAAACATTTTTCTAAACCTCTTCCTTGTTCACAAAAACTTAAATAACCATCAATGCCTATGTGTAATGATCAAAAGAAAATCCTCAAAATGTTTTAAAATGAGCTGCTGAGAGCGACGCTGTGAAAATTGGGGTGCATTTAAATTTTTTGCTGGTGCACCCAAATTAAAAAGTTAGGTGCACCAGTGCAAGCAAAACTGTACTCTGGAGCCCTGATACCACAATTAAATTCCAATGAACCTATTCCACCACAGCATACATCAATAAAAAAAGAATGCAGGGGAAATAAGCAGGGATATTTCTTAACCCTTTGATGCACAGTGTCCACAACAGTGGACACCTATTTAAATGCTTTTTTCTAGTATATGCATGGGTATGGATGGTACATTTGCAAATTGGTGACTTAATTGGACATTAGTGAGTCAACTAATACACTGCCACTCACTGAAGAAAAAATGAATATAATATCAAATATATACAAACATTGTAATTACCAAGTTTGCTTCAGTGATAAAAAGGTCAAGAAAATGATCCAGTTGTTTTTTATGTTACATAAAAATGACAACATATTATTTTATAAAAGTTTTTATAGAATAGATTAAACTTAATAAACTAGATAAAAAGTCAAATAAGATAAAAAAAATATATATATAAAAGAATCACTGTTCATGTCTGTAGAAGTAAAACATTGTCTGTGAAAAATAATTGGAACTATTTTCTAATAATTCATGTATTTAAGGCTTCATTTTTTATCCCATAAAGCAGATTTAAGCTGAAAAAATATTATACAGATAAGGGTTTCTTCAATACCGATGTCCACACATGATTTGATTTAAATGAAAATACACAATTTCATCATATGGTACTGACCATATATGGATCTATTGAAGGAGGAAAAAGCACTTTACTTGTATAAGAAAATTTTCCTACGGGGCAAACCTACATATGAGGCCCCTTCCCAGACATGGATAATATTACTTATTTTCAGGCTTTCAGAAAACAATGGGCAAAGCTACAGAAAAAAACACTTTTCAACCATTTTTGTATCGACTTTCCTAGGAATGAATCTGACCAGTAATAAAAGCAGACCTGGGTTTTTACTGCATGTAATCTCTTATATGAACACACACCTGCTTTCTGTCAGGGCGCTTCGACTGAAGAGTGTAATGAGTTGTAGGAGGGGATCGATCAGCTTGGCGCCTTCTTCCACATCCTTTACATCCCCTTTGTCACCTTCACACTGTTTAATTACTCCCCCCCTCTGGAGTCCGGAGAGAGAGCAAAGCAACTAATGTGTGGCTTTAAAGGATGATATTACACATTGGCCACCCACAGCCTCTTGAGGCCGACTAGAATTTTATCACACCTGGTTTGCTCTCTTGCAAACATATACACACACATACATTGCAAGATAATGTTTATGTGCACAGTGAAGACAAGGACTTGCCAACAGTTGCCCTGAATGAGGCATTGATTCCATTATTCTACCAATACTCTCCAAAATATCTGCATATTCTAACCAGTTTATGTGTGTGTTTCATCCAGTAATCCCATCAAACTAACTATATTCTACAATGAATTCTACATGAATTTGTTTGGATGTGATGTTTGTGAACAGTGGTGAGATGGCTAAAAAATTTGAAAACGCTCAACAATGACATCTTTGGAAGAAGGGGTTTAGTATTTTGTAGATTTCCAAAAACTGGTTTAGAGATCAATTTGTATAATTTCCTATTGCAGTCAAGCACATCCATTTTGCAAGTCTACAAACTGTCAAAACACTAAAGAGACACATAAGTATTTAGTGCATTAGTGTTTAGTTGAGGGTTCACCAATTGTCAAGTTCCGCACAAGCTTCTTAATGAGTCATTGATTTCTGTCAGGTGTGCTGCAGCAGGGAAACATTTAAAACCTGCGGGACAGTGGCCCATGAGCTCTGGAGTTGGTGTTCCCTGGTCTAGTTTATTTGACAGTGGTTTATGTATAGCCCAAAACTGCAGCATTAAACTAATTTGGGGAGAACTGTGAAAAATGTGTCTATTCATATCAAAACCTACCACAAATATATGAAAATATAAAGAGAGAACAAAGAAAGTTGCCTCAGCTCTTTTACTTGGTTCATTTAAACTATATAGTAAAGTTAAAGAAGTTAATAGAGATGTGTTTCTTGTCTTTTAATGATCCAACATATAAGCCTGCTTCACTCTTAAATCATACAGAGCTATTTTTTTTTAACTCAAAATCATAACCACCCAGCCTCCAGTTTCAACTTACAGCTAAATCCCCCACAAGCATTTCCTCAAAGCTGTGGTCTTCAGCTGATATCCAAGATTTACTGTAGCCTTGAAGGAACAGGTTGACAGCTCGGTGCCTGCAGGGGAACAAGAAAGGTTGAATAAATATGGGGGGAAACTTAAAATAACAGCAGGCAGCATATAGCATAAGATTTATTGTCAGTAGAGCTTTCATTAGATCCACTGGTACTTGTTTATCAAGGGCTCGAGGGTAATGATTGTTATAACCACTTCAGAATGTGGATGAAATGCAATGCAGTAATGAAAACAGCACATTGTGTCATCTCAACTTTTCCACAGACATAAACTGATGTTTAAAAGAAAAGAATGTCCACGGCTAAACATACTTTAGACTTTAGACCACAGCTTGCATCAGGTGATTTACCTGGGTAAGTTGTAAAGGGGAGTCATCCTAAGGCAGGCTACCACTGCACGTTTCCTTTGTTTAGTTAAGACCTGGTGCGATGTCGGTTTTTTACTTCTCTGTGGGTGTTCCACCTGAAAACCAAGAGATATTTAACCTTTTAAGTGCCAGAGTTTTTGTTATGTTTTCCATAATACTTTGGAAAGTTTTTACTAATTTGTTACTAATTTAACAATAAGCGATATCCTGTTTGATATGAAAGACAGTTCAGGAACTGCCAGGTTCAGGCAAAATTCCCTTTACTTAATTACTGCCTTCATTTCACTTCACCTCAGTGAACAAACACAATTCTCTGCACAGTCTGATTGAGGAAGAGGGATCCACTCAATGTCACTGTAATTACAGAGGCCAAGAAGGTAAAGGATGATGGCTCTGCTCAGTCTTAATCAGGTTTTTTTTTATAGAAGAAAGAAGCTTACCTGATCCAGGTAATAAAGGACTCGAGCTATTCCTAGAATCTGCTCCACAGTCCTTTGTGTGTCAGTGACGGTCTCAAGCTGTATTGATTTTTCTGCTTTATGGATCTCTGGCTTGATGCTGTTTGATGTCTGTAATAAAAGAAGAGGACTGGAGCATTTTTTTTTTGTTTTGTATCTTGAGGAAAGCTGCTAATGCAGTCCTATTTATCAATTTATTACAAAAAGACAATTAGTAAACGCCTTTAGCAAGAAATCATAAAAGAGTGAATGGTGGGTTGAACAAAAATAAGTAAATAAAAATGTAAATAGCCGTCCAAATATTATCTTCATAACTTATTTTGATTTCCACAGTTGTATATTTTTTACAACTAATGAGGGACATTATTAAAATGACAGCTTTGGAACTTTTGAGTTTAATTTACTCTTGCTGCACAAATTACAAGTTAAATTAACTCAATTATATCAAATATTATAAAATACCTTCAAAAGGTTAAATTAAATGTGCACTTTTGTACCAGATAAATTTAGCGCACATGTGTGTGAAAAATCTAAAACAAAAAACCATGCAACAACATACATCTGCTTGTTTTTACCATTTGCCAATAACGTCAGCTTTGATTAAGAATGCAGAGAAAAGAAAAGGGGAATTTGATTGACCCAACTTATATTCGATGACATACTTTAATCTTGCACTCAAAGAAACTTGTCTAAGATTTTAGTTGTTGATTTTCAAACACTGATGTAATACTAATACAGAAAAAATACATAAAATACAAAAAATAAAAATGGAGTGTCAGCCAGTACCTGACTCTGAAGATTTGTAAGACCGCTCAAAATATTCTCTCGAATCTCATCGTCAGTGTATTTCTGTAAAGACCAAACAGTTGTTAAAATCAAATACATTAGTTTTATCTTAAAATTAGACCAATCAGTTCAAAAAGTCTACATTCATATCTAAAGTTAATTTTCTTATTCTTACAGACCTGCAGCTATTCGTGCATGTGTGTGTTAGTGAACGTGCATTGCATTTTCTTGTCCAGTTTGTTATGTCCATTATTACTGATCTGAGGCTGTGGTTCCCATCTTTTTTTATTTTCACCCTTTCACCATTTTCTTTTCTTAGGGCACGTGTACACTGCCGCTATTTGGTCCACATTAAACGGACCGTGCTCTGCTTCCATAGATATTACGATTCGTTTGGCGCAGTGTGAACACCAACCACTCTCTGCTGCGGGCCAAAGAAGCGGACTCTAGTCTGCTTGAAAGCTGGGGGTCTCAACTTATTTGCAAACAGACTATCCAGTGGAACAAAAAGAAAGTGACCTATGTCAACTGTGATTAAGCATCAAAAAGAAGAAGGGAGTGATGAAAATTTAAAAAAACTAAAACCCACCTTGAGCTTTCATTCTTCTGGCTAGTTAAGAATTAAGTTTGTGACAGCCTGCTACAGGTTTTGCTTCTATAATTTTACAGTGCTGAAGTCTCCAACAGCTAGGTAATGATGAATGGGAAAATAGCCTGAAACTGTGTATTTGGTCCATTTTGGTGCAATAGCATCATTTCTTTGACAACCCAAAACTTTTTAAAGAGGAGTTCTCCAAGGAATATTTATTTGACACAGAACCAGCTTGAAAGTTAGACAGCACATCGTGAAAGAAGAGGTGTTTGATTTTTCAAAGTAACATGTACAAGTTCACCACTCACGATTCCCTTGACAAGAAGCCTATGAGTAAACATCAGCTAAATGACTTATTTTCTCTGAATGCTCAGACATCAACAGAAAATTGGTACGCAAATTGGTTCTGAAAACACTGACGCTCTGTGAGGACAGTGTTTCATCTTCTATAGAAATGGGTTTCAGCTCCCAGTTTGATGCCCCCTGAACTCTGTATTCCAGTTACATAAAGAGCAACTTTGGACTGCATGTTTGATTCAGGATCCTGCATCCACCCATTTTTCTCACTGTAGAATTAATATTTTTGTGAGGCATGTTGTTTTAAGACGTATCACTTAGCAGGTGGCACATTTGCAGATTGTATTATTTATTTATTGCTCATTTCATTTGCCAAGCCTAGGTATGTGCACATACGTGTTTATGTTCTCATATATATAGGTATGATTTTCCATACTTATGAATGTGTTACCTGACTTCCCATGTTTTATCTTTTTATGTTAAGTACAGTGAGTTTATGTGTAGTGTTATGTGCCACATTTGCTATGCGCTGTATCATTAACCCCTTAAAATCTCTCAAATAGTCTTGTGGGTACACACTGCTTACACAAATTAAACAAGATTTTGAAAGATGCTCCGTGCTTAATCTTTCCGTTGCAGCTAAAATTAACTCGTCAAGATTAACATCTTGTCATGTTTTTGTATCTTTTACAGTGTGTACCAATTTTCATTCCTCTTTTTCCAAAGGTAAACACTCTCATCTTGGATTTTTTTTGGAATAAGACGCAGAATCTGCAATGTCAGATTTTACAGAGACCCAAGGTATTATCTTTCTGTTTTCATGGCTTTGGAATGGCTTTATTCACTTATATTATGTGCCACAACTCTCTACATTAAAAATGTCATTGTAGCCTCCTGCTTGAAAATATGGGCCCGATTTAGACGCTTCTTTCGTCTACACACTATTAAAGCACCATTAACAGGGAATCATGTATCTGCCCTATCCCTGGATGGTGTATTCACTGAGTGGGGCAGATTAGGCATCAAAAGTTTTGAAGATTTATATGTAGACTCAATTTTTGCATCTTTTCAACAATTAAGTGAGAAATTCTCATTACATAAAAGTAATTTCTTTTGGTACTTCCAAGCTCAAAACTTTGTTCACTGTTCATTTCAAGATTTTCCTGCTCTTCCTAGTACTCCTGATTTAGATGTCTTTTTATACTCTTCCAACACTAAAGGGTGCTATCTCCATCATTTATTTAAATATTTGTAATCTCTGCTCAGGTTCTTCTAATGCTCTGAGAGCCACTTGGGAGACTGAATTGGGAGATACCATTTTAGATAATGATTGGTAAGAATGCTTACTATAGGGTACACAAATCATCTAGGTATTTGCACTAAACATTGTTTTACTCACCGTGCTCATTATACTAAGGCTCAGCTTGCTAAAATATATAATATATTGTTCCCTCTGTGTGATAGGTGCTGTCATGCCTCTGCAAGTTATGCCCACGTTTTGGCACTGTTCCTGTTTAAGGGTTTTCTGGTCTGAAATCTTTGATGTGCTGTCTGGAATAACTGGGGAAAATAATGCTTTGACTGGATTATTTGATGTACCATCACCTCTACTTAATCTATTCGTGGCTCATAAGGACTTGATAGTATTTTCAATTTGTTGGCCAGGAGGCTGATCTTGTTAAGATGGAAATCCTCAATTCTGCCTTCCCACATGGACTAAATCAAGGAGGTGCTTCATTTTTTGAAACTGGAAAAAATTAGACTGACCTTATCCGAAGCTGGGAACCCATTTGAAAAGACTTGGAACCCCTTTTTGTGTTATGTCAACAGCACATCTTGTCCAATTGTTTATATTATATAAACAAATTGTTGTTATATAAATTTATAACAACACACTGAAATGAAATGTGTTCAAATGAGAAACTTTAATAGAATTTTTTTTTCAATCCTTTAATTTTTGCCTAAAACTGTTTCTTTTATAGATAAGTAAGTAAGTGTTTATTTCTAAAGCACCTTCCAAGATAAAAATCACAAAGTGCTTCACAATGAAACACAGAACTACACAAAGAACATAAAAACAAATAAAACTAAGCAAAAGAAAGCTTAAAAAGAGGTTTTGAGCTGCTTTTTAAAAGACATTACTGAGTCCACAGATCTCAGGCTGAGAAGGTGGGAGTTCCAGAGGCAGGGAGGGAGATAAAAGACTTGCTGAGGACAAAGTATTTTACTAGACTACTTTTACCGGGCCCATGCTGATGGCACAAGACCATTTTTGTTGCAGTATTATCTGCTACTGGAGTACAGTTTGGCTACAAAGATAAATTCCATTTGTGACAGGTCAGACAAAAGTGATTACTGGATCTACAGTTATGATTGTAGTCTGGAATGGTATAATTCAAATTCCAAGAATTTTAGCTTTCCAATGGTGTACAAAGTGTAGGTACTTGCAAGGGAGACTGAGTAAAATACATATATATTTGTCATGTCCTGCCCATGAGACGCCTGGTACCAACGGGATAAAATCTTCATTGCCATTGTAGTGAAAAATGTGGAAATCCAATATTCAGTGCAAGCATCCAAGAGTATTTAGACGGGACAATGTACAATTTAGGAAAGGAGAACGAAATACATTCATATCATCTGTATCTCCAACTGACCTGAGTGAAGCCATCCTTAGCCAACATGATAAGACTCTGGTCACTTGGAAAACAAACCCGGAGTCCCACAGGAACCAGCTTCTTCGTAGAAGCCACAATGAGAGAGGTGTGTGCAGAATACCGATCCCCCTTCCTCTTCATCTTTCTGTTTTCATGACTGAACTGAGCATCAAGAAGCCATGAAGATATATACTATTGTTATTTTCCCAGAGCTACTCATTTGTCAAAGCTATACAAAGAAGTAGTCCTTTGCATTGGTGTATGCAGAATAACAGGATCACACTGCAGGTATAGCTGACCTTTAACATTTTGTCTTTGGAGACCAAGAACGCCAAGTTGTTGATCTCATTGTGGACCACATAATTCTGTTCTTCCCATTTAAATTGCTATTGTAGAAAACACAAGTGAATAAAAAGTACAAGGTTTATGAAGTAAAATATTCATTTGCATATTTCTGGCATTGCAGGAGCATAAATAAAAAATGCTGTGTGCCATTCTTACATGAGATTTGGCCCAGAATATAAAGACCTCTGCCACCATGCCGAACAGCTGCTCAGCCTCAGGGATCGGCTCTTTCAGCCATCTGGCTCTGAGACAAGACAGAACAAAACATATTAACATCACAGAATTTACTCCTGTAAAGCTAAGCCTACCCTTAAAAAAAAAAAAAAAAAAAATACTTAAAACATCAGTTTTTAAAATACATCTTTAAAATTAAAAAAAAAGCATGTCTTTTTGAATTTGTATACGGTACTCTTATAGTTTACCACAGGTTATTGAAATAAATCACCGTTCATAAATAGATATTAAAAAAAATCTAAAATTTCAGAGGCCAGATAATAATCACTGTTGGGATAATGTTAATAAAAAATAGTGAATAGAAATTACGTTTCACTTTCCATAATTGATTGTTTTCATTCAGGAAGCTTCAACTCTAGAAGGTGAACTTACTTCTCCACAAAAAACTCCTCAAATAAATAACTTACCGATTAGAATCCACAAATTGGATGAGGAGTGGATAGAAAGCATAAAGGTCTCGCACCAGCACTGTGTACTTCTCCTGCAACTGCAGCTCTGCTTCGGATGTACAACATCCTTCTGCTTTTATCTGCTCCTCTTCTAACACTACAGATTCTGTCCTCTTCCTCAGCTTCTCCATAAGAGGCAGGAAATGGCTCTTCAATAGCTCACAGCAGGCCTTGCATATGATTGGCTGAGAAAAAACTGGATATGAATGGGATGTGTTTATAATATGCATTACAGAACTGAAATAAGAAATATATCCACGCAATGTACATGATCACAATACCTCCAACCTGTTTCATCCAATCTCCCTGGCTAGCACCCACATGGTTGTGGATAATACGAAGGATGTGGCCAAGTAGATCACTAGCATGCTGAGGGATGACAGCAGTGAAAACAGGGCTATCTGGTCGTCCCTCAGGGCCCCAGTGCCACCAGTGGGAAATATAGCTGCACAACAATGGTAAAATGACCTCTGCAACATGAATGTAGTGATTTTGGTGAGCTCCAGCTCCAGCGCGAGCCAACTCTTCCACGTCTCTCAGTGCTTGTTCCAAAGACGGCAGGAAAGGACACATGTCCTCTACCTGATCTGGCAGTCCCTGATCTAACAGAAGAGAAAGTTTACTGACAGTACCTGATTTCAACTTAACAAATATTTTTAAAAAAATTACCTTTTATCTCAGTTGCACTCATGGTGTTGTAGATTGAATAAGGGTTGTTTTGATTTAGACCTGGCTCCAGGAAGCATACTGGAAACACCCCAGTTAGGGCTGCAAGACATGCACCTGCTGCTGATCTCTGCCTGTACAGAAATTTAGTTTTACATCTACTAATTCTACACATTCTTCCTAAACAAAGGCTTATGTGGAAAATATGGAAGGAAAAAATATGACATGACAAAACTGACGGTGACATATTTTCTGAAATCACACAGCAATATAAGCAGTACCCCTCCATGTAGATGCTGCTACTGACTCCAAGAGAGTAGAGGCTGTTCAAGATCCTATAACAGGAGAACTGGAAACTGCCAACTGGAGAGACAAAGTGAAGTTAAAAGGCAGAAATGTTCAAAATTTCCCTCCAGAAACAGCCAATGACATAAGATAGACAAGTTAAATGCTTGATTAAGGAAACGAGTTGGGTGCTGAAGGTCGAGATGGTTGTGAGGTAGATGATATTCCTTGATAGTAATGTGGCCTGACTCTGACTCTGTGACTGAAACTCTTAATGAGAACTGATTTCAAAGATGTGGAAGATCCCTGAATGATTTCGGGGGTGTGGTAACCAGCTGTTCACCCAACTCCTTAGCATACGGAGGTAAAAGGATGAGAATACAGAAAACACATGTGACAGTTGCATGTTTACTCTACTGAGATGCCAAGATGGCTAAAATGGTCTTAACAAGCTGCCCTTGGGTCATTGTTTTTAATATGAGAAATTCATCCTTCAAGAATAGTCCTTACCCAGAACGTCCACTCCATAGTTTTGGTTACCAAGATGATGGAAAAGAGAAGTGAGGGTGGGAAGAAGAATGGAGGTCGTGTAGTTGAGAGTCTTGGCTACTCCTTTGGCCAGCTGGCCTCTACTCTGAGGCACAGACACCAGGGTTTCAGAAATCTTTTCCACAGTAATCTCCAAATCAGCTGCAGCTGCCTCAAAATATGAATGCAAAGATGTCTGAACAGACTCTGGGGCTGACTTCATCAATGCCCTAGGATGAGAGGATGAAAATATATATAAAAGTGATTCAACTTGCAGAAATTTCTGGATATATGTTGACTATATAGTAAGAATAAAAATCTATTTATTTTCTGCTAAAATAAACTTTGTTAAAAGGAACAATACTGACAGGTGTAGAAAACTGAAAAATAAAAAAATATATCATGCTGAGATTCTTTAACCAAACAAACTGACTAAAACAGTTGCTAATCTATTCATCAGATGAGTCCTAATGGTATCAATCTCTGCTGAGTCTAAATTGTTGCAGCGTCATGCTTTAGAGTCATTGTCCTCAGGGAGTTATAGTGATATCTACCACAATTAGATAGCATCAGTGTATCACTGGTTCAATTACACCAAACACCTCATCCTCAGACATGGCGGTGCAACGGTGATAACACTGCAGGCAGAGCGCAAAGATCGATTTAGGCAGTGTGACTGTAGTGCCATCTAGCTACCTGGCATCAAGAGCCTGAGTCAGAACGCAGAGGCAGCTTGCAACTGCTGGTGCGTCGTTACCTGAGAAGACATATCCTCAGATCAATTCAAACAGAAAAACAAAAAAGAAATTACTGAAATAAACCATTTCTGAATCAGCTTTATTTCAACATCCCCCTTACCAATAAGTGAGATCCTGTGTCGTACTAGAGATGCAAGCTTACAAAAGAGGCTGGACATGAAAACAAGTAATGAGAAAAATGGAAAAAATTATTACATGATACAAAAATCTGAAAACTGACAACAGAGATAACAAAAAGAAAAAAAATTAAAAAGGCAACTTATGCTAAACAAGTTGGAGAAACTTACCAATAATAAAATCATTAACAGAGGCACAAAACATATTAAGCACTGTGCTGCACATGTGGTATGTTTTGCTAGAGGACACATACCATGCTACCATCTCTTTTTCCTTTTTTAAAGCATGGCTTCTATTATCATTCAGACAGAGAGACGATGACAGGAAATACAGACGATGGCTTCCTACATATTGTTCCAAAAGAGGAAGGACAACCTGTGGAGTAAAAAATTATGTATTACATACATTCTCTTCAAATTTTCTCCAACTAGCCTCACATTGAAACTAGAAAATAAATACATCATCAATTGACAATCTGACCTACATTAAGTGCCTGTTTGTCCCACTGGTCCATTGAAGTTATACATTTTCAAAGCTTTTGGAGAAAAAATTCAACTGTATTTTTTTTTTGTCTTCACCAATGTATCAAATCAGCTCAACACTTGTTTAACACATTTTGCCTCAATTCAGCCTGAGAGATTAAACATAATGTGATTATGACTAGAATTCAAGAGAAGACGTCCCCAGGGTCTGATTAATGGATGTTGCTTAATTAGCCTCATTTATTGTTAGACCCAACATATGCAAAGCACTGTCAATTCAGACCAACAGACATATCTAGACCTGCCTGTATACAAGCATGTGTGGTTGAGTGGGGGGTTTAGCATGACTGTTTCATTTTGGCTGACTGGGTCTGACTCAGGGGGTCCCATCATTGAAAAATAAACCCATTTCATCGCTGCCTCCTTGGAGGCAGAGCAGTGTGGGAGGCTTTAATCTATGTCCTAATGGCAATCGAAACGCCCACACTGATTTCCAAAATGGTTAAATAAATTACACAGCCACAAAGGGCTCTGCTTAGAGGGGTTGCTCATGGCAACCATCTAACAAAACTAATTAGACAACATAAATGAAATGAGAAAAAAATGCTAACGAGAAGAAATAAAAGGGAATTGGAAAAATGTAATTTATGGGGGGGGGAATCAATGTCAGAGATTTCCTATCAAATGGTAGTCTTGGGTTTAGATGCGCATGTAAGATGAGGCAAACCTTCTGAAAAAAAATGACTGGTTGCTGGTCTGGAGCTCTCTCTGCTTTGGAAATCTGCCCTCTGGCTTGTATCACCTCTGGAAAGGAATACAGAATGATGTACAAATTTTATCCAATCAGACTAACCCTTAAACATACAGAAAATGAGTTGGAAAACTATTTCAATATTCTATTCTATTCTACAGTCATTTACCAGATGCTAAATGGTAGCATATACTGTATTAAAAAGTATTTAAATGTAATCTTGTAAAACACAAAGATTAAAAAACTTAGAACTATTCTAAATCACACAAATCAAAACTACTTTGGAGCAAACTTATTGAGACTGTTCATTTTTATTAATAAGATAATTGTTAAGATTCAAGTTCTACTTACAAGTTCCAGGGATACAGCATGCTTAAAACTATACAGTCTCTCACAAAGCAGTTATAAGTTTGTTGATATTGCAAAACTCCTTAAATACATTTTTTTATTAATTTATCTTGATTTTGATATGCTGCACACTGTTGTGTTACCAAGCTTCAACATGTTCTCTTGAGCTTCCTCAGTGTGAGACAGCAGTCGCTGCAAGAGAGTGTATCCAAAGCAGTTAGCCGTGGCTGGAAAGTCCATATCCACAGTCTTTCTATCCCTATAGAGTGAGCACAATCAAAAGGGATTATCAATGAGCTTGTATGTTCAATATTATGTAATCTGAACCATATGTTTTATGCCAAGAATTTCAACGCAATGTTGCAGTAGGAGGATAAAGAAGCAATACGTTTATCTTGTGCAACAGTTTTCATTAAATGCGGCTTGCGACCTGTACGAGATGGTGTTAGGAAAACAGAGTCTGAGATGTGATTACCTGCTGCACAGTATTAAGGGAGCAATACATAAAAATGGAATATCTCACTGCTTTCCACTTCATACATAATTTCACAGTGCCTCTTTACAGTGTTAACCTTTTCCTGTGCAGTGCTCACCTCCACACAGTGTAGCCATTGAGCAGAAGGAACTTGATTATGTCCTGAGCTTTTTCTCGAAGCTTGGCCCTCTCCTTGGCAGTCAGCGTATCATAGGGTACAAGCATTGAGTGGCCACCTCCTCCTGAGAATGGAAATGGGTCAAAAGCAAAGAGGCTTTCATAGCCATTCTGTGATTTTTGAGAAGAGAGAAGATTATAGGGATAATGTGGTTATTCTGAAGTGGCGTTGTGTGAAGTACTTATGAGGAGTCATTGCTAACCTGCAGCAGACGGCACTGATCACAGAGCAGTCTCAGGTGGAGAAGCAAGTAGAAGGGCTGGAAGAGGAGCCATGCTAGCAGCTACTCAAGATGTGGACAAAACATGACCAATTTTCACCATCTAAAACTCAAACCTGATGATAATGACCTTAAGATGCTATATCATATGCTGCCTGGCCAAAAAAACGAGTTGCCACCTGGGTTTAACTGAACAAATAGGTACAACCTCCAATTGGATCATTTCTGCATGGGTGATTATCTTTCAGCTGGCAACAAGTTATTTTACCCCATCTGATGAAATGAGTAGCTTCTCATTCCTTAAAAAAACATGTTGAAAGACACATCCTGTGGTTGTGGAAAAGATGTTAGTCTGTTTAATAAGGGTCAAATCTTGGCATGCATCAAGCAGAGAAAAGATCTACAATTGAAGACAACCAACAGTAGAGCTCAGGGCTACGTTTAATAGTGAAAGTGAAAGCATTTCCACCGGCACAATGCGAAAGTAACTCAAGGGATTGGGACTGAACAGCTGTGTAGCCATAGGAAAAACCATTAATCAGTGAGGCTAACCAGAGAAAAAGGCTTCTATTTGCTAGTGAGCATAAAGATTGGACTCTGGAGCAATGGAAGAAGGTCATGTGGTCCGAAGAGTTTACCCTATTCCAGAGTGATAGGCACATCAATGTAAGAAGAGAGGCAGATGAAGTGATGCAGCCATCATGCCTCGTGCCTACTGTACAAGCCTGTGAGGGCAGAACTATGATTTGGGGTCGCTGTAGTTGGTCAGGTCTAGGTTCATTATGTGCCCAAAGAATGATGTCAGCTGTCTACATGAATATACTGAATGAGCAGGTTATTCCATAAGTAGATGTTTTCTTTCCTGATGGCACAGGCATATTCCAAAATGACAATGCCAGGATTCGTAAGGTTAAAATTGTGAAAGAGTGGTTCAGGGAGCATGAGACATCATTTTCACACACGGATTGGCCACCACAGAGTCCAGACCTGCACCTGAGAATCTTTGGGATGTTTGGAGATAGTTTTGAACAGTGGTGGTCAGATTCCCCATCATCAATACAAGATCTTGGAGAAAAATGGATGCAACACTGGATGGAAATAAATATTGTGACTTTGCAGAAAGCTTATTGAAACAATGTCACAGCGAATGCTGCCATGATCAAAGCCAAAGGCGATCCAAAGAAATATTAGTGTGTGAGCGTCTTTGTGGTGACTTTTTTTTTTTTTTTGGCCCAGCAGTGTATATCTTTACTACACTTTACTTTGACCTTCGACAGTTATTTACATCAGCACTATATTGTCTCAACCATAAAACATTTCCATTGCATCATTAATGAAAAACAACTATATAAGCAACTGCTGGCTGCACACAACCTGTGTAGCTGATATTCTTTGAGGAAAATATAGGATAAAAGAAAGCAACCATCTGAAGCAAGAATTAATCTGTGTTTAAGTTGTTTTTAGAAAGAAAAAAGAAAGAAAAAAATAGCTCTTCTCTTGTTTTTTTCTGAAAAGCTGTTACCTTGGTTTCCCAGTCAGAATTCCTCCTTGCTTCTTTAAAATAAGAGCACTCTGACTGCTGTCTACTGCAGATAAGACACTCACTAGTCCTAAATACTTTAAACAACCCCACTATTTCTAAAGGCCATTGCATACCTTTACTCTCAAGTTCCAATTTCTTATTTCTAGCCCAAGCATTGTGGTCGTTTTCAGCCAACTGTTCAGCCATAGCCTGATGACAAAGACATTTGAATTATTCATTAAGAACTATTGAATGTGAACAGGTCATTACAAAAAGAAAAAAGGGGGGAAAAAAGACTGAGAAAACCTGGAAAAAGCAGGGCCAAATCCTTGAAAACACTCAAATTAAATAAAGACTAATTGATACTGATTGAGCTTACACACTGGTCCCATGATAAGATGATGTTGGTCATGTCCATAGGTTTAGGGCTAAAGGTTGATGCTCCTTCAAAGGATAGCTAAGAGACAACAAACTGCAGGTTACTTAAAAGAAATTAAAGGCTAAATGAAAGTAGGCTGTGAGTACAAACAGGTACAAACCTGTCCAGATTGAGAGACCCTGCGAGCACAGGCATGCATGCCAAATGCATCTCCTTCTTTGGTCCTTTCTATAGTCCAACCAAAGGCCAGCATACTCTTTATTGTTTCTTTGATTGCCCAGCGATAGCTTTCCTTCTCCTGGTTTGATGCATAACAAATGATAACAAAATTAGCAAATGAATCAGCTTTTCAGAGTAGAATTAGTTGTCAACTAAAGACTGCAACAGACACACACTAGTATAACTTTTTGATATTCAAAAAAATCTGTGCTGACCCCTTCAAGGGGGTTATAATTCAAGAATTGAACAACAGCGTCTGATCTTTTATATTACACACACCACATTCAGCATGCAAGTGCCTCTGGGGTATATCAGTTCACCAATTTCATTACTGAAGTACATTTGTGCACACAAACACATAAAAAAAACCTGACTTCTCAGTGTACCTTCTCAGCCAGAGCCCTGTATGGCTTGAGGAGAGGATGAACTTTGGTGTTCTCACATAACTGCTCCCCATGAACCCAGCCATTGGCAAACTGTCAGACATAGCAAAAATTCCCTAATAATCATGAAGAACACAGATGTTTTGACACTGTCGCAGTCAAAAGAGATTTTAAAAATGTATTCATAAGTGGTTCAGTCCAGACCAGAATGTTAAATATCAACTCATTTTTAGCTATAACAAGCTGTTCAGCTCTGAAGAGTAGATGCTGAGATATTACCTTCTCAAGAGACCATTTCTCATGAGTATGCTCTGCATACTTATTCACAATAAACTCCAGTCTCTCTGGCACAGACCCACTAGTGGAAGGACAGAAATTATACAGCACTTAGTTTTATTATATAGTTACAAACTGTATCTGATAGCATTTGAATATTATCTCTTCAAGCATAACGAAAGATGTTTTTAATAACATCCGTTAAGAGTTTGACACTGAGCCAAAGTTAATTCTATCAAATATGAGCTCAGAATTCGTCAGCAGATCACGTTCTCTTTAAAATATGTAATAATTCGCTGATTTGTCTTGTCATTAAATAATAGATCTGTGTCTTACTTAGATATATCCACAGGTTGGGGGTCAAAGTGTCCCTCTGTATCCATGGAGGTTTTTCTCTCCATTTCAGACAAACAGCTTGGCTCCACATGGTCAGGAGGCAAGGCTCTGGAAACTGCGACAAGGCACTGCACACCCAGCCTAAACAACTGAGGCATGTAGGGCTGCAAAGTTGAAGAAAGAAGAGAAGGAGGGGAGCAAGAGAAAAAACAGGGTAGGGTAAGAGCTTAGAGGAAAGACAATACAATGGAAAATAAGTTCAAGTTAGCTTAATACAGCAAAAGCCGATCAGATATCAGTTAGCCTCCATACATTTCTTGCCCCAAGTTTGGTAAGTTGCAAAACTGGCTTTACAAAAGCAAAACACCAAGAAAGAGAAAGTTCACTCTCTACTTAAGAATTCATATTTTTCATCTGACATTTAGTGCTATTCATCCATCTGGATTGTGTTGGTTTGGTGATTAAACTAATCTATTTAGCTCATGTTATTTATCAAACTAATTTCATGAACCCCTTAGTAATTTCTTCAGCAAAAGTTAGATTATGGTATACTAACATATGCTGTCCACATGATATAACTATTGAGGATCCCATTTCTTCCAGTAAAATAATTCATGTAAATATAAACCAGGATAAAAAATAAAAAATCTTATATATTATTTAACAAATATTGAATTTCAGCTTGTACAAAATATCTGTAAATATCCAGTTTAACTTATTAAGTAACTTGATTCTAATACTTTTCCACCTTAATTTGAGCTCCAACTAATTTGCATAGTAAAAAAAAAACAGGGTAGTTAAAAAACAGTACATCTACGTTGCAGTGCATATTCAATAACATGGTATAACAATATCTCTTGTGAATTATTTCTTTGATGAATTCCTGTTCTGAATCATTCAGATAACCATCTATCAGATTATTTTAGTGCGCAAACAGCGAACTGAAAGAAAATTCATTTATTGATTATTACTCTCACTAGTCACCAAGAAGTCTGTTTTAAAGTCAGGAGGTTTTATTTCAGGATATGAATAATTGATCATCTCAAGTGTGCTCCATATCCCGCCTTCAGAGTCTCAGAGTACACCATAGAAGGAATTCAGAAATGCATCCCGCAGTTTCTCCTTAAATTAATTTTCAGGATGAAATAAGAAGCTGATAAATTAATACAGAGACTTTTCATTTTCTTCTGCCATTTCGGTGCTAAACTAAAACATTATTTTAATTTCAAACCATTTGTGTTTCGTATCACTATTAAAATGAGTATTTATGTTGTTTACCTCCTTTGCCAAGGCCTTAAACACCCCCCAGAACAACTTTCTTGATATGTGGAGTTCCTCTTCAGAAGCCAAAGTCTGCTTACCCTGCCCGCCAGCTTGGGAGTAATAGTTACACCTCTGCTCAAAATGACTGATCAAGAGCTGGAACATGAAAGTAATGATCAAAATTACACACAGAAATGTCAACCTGGGCTACTACTAGATATTTACATCAGCTATTACAAATTCCAATTTATGTTTCCACCTTCAGTGGCATTTTGCTGTGGTCTGTGAGATGGAGAACATCAAAGACAAGCTGTCGAAGAAGAGGCTGCATCATAGATGGCTGGAGTTTGCTGAAGACATCAAAGCATGCAGAATTAGTCAAATGAAAAAAAAAACTCCATGTCTAACACAAACGCACAACAAAGATGTTTTGAGTGATCATTTCATCTCAGAAGAGTGGCAAATAAAATTCAAATCAGGCAAGAAGTTGATTAATTTAACATGTTGATTAAACTTTAGCAATTTTATCTAAAATGGGAAAAGTGAACTCCACAGTGACTAATTACATATGAGTGGGTTCTTCATTGATCGCATGGGAAGTGGGGTTATGTTTTAGAAAGACTTGAAGAATGTAAGAAATCAATCATGGTAAAGTATCATATTCAAACCAAATTGCAATTTTTCCTCTGGGATTAGTCAAGTATTTTTCATCTAATTTAATTCATTTCATAAAGACTTGTAATAAAAAACATGCATCATAATTGGGAGTAACAGTGCACTGATGTGTCTGGATCATTTATCTGCAGGCGTTCCTCATTTTTCAGCAAAATGTCATTAAAGAAAATAAGAAGGAAAGACAATATTTCCTACATCAGGAGCAAAATAAATAAAAGATCAAGTTTCAATGAATTGAAAAAGATCCTATGTGATCCAGAGCTACTCCATATTCTGTGATTTGATGTCTGACAATCACAATGCTGGTTGTTGCTCCAACCATTTGTTTAAGACCATACCTGCACAAAGCCAACAAACAATCTTCAGTTGTGTCTCTCTGAGCTTTGGTCAAGCTAAGAGCCCTTGAAAGCCTGTAGACTGCCTGGATGAGAGAATCAACCAACAAAATATGATCCTCTAAATCACGTAAGAGAGCAGAATATTTGGTGAGAAGGGGGAGAACAGCTGTGCACAAGTATCTGTTAAGGGCCAGGGCCATATCAGTGGATCCTAGGTCAGCCTGCAATGAAAAGAATAGGTTGTACTTACACAGAGTAATACTAACCAAGAGACACTGGATCTAAGTCTGATTGACTGAAGAAGCAGCAGGGAAAAATAGCAACTAAAAAGGTAAATTTACGTGACATCATGTTTTTCTATAGTCATTAAAAATTATGCAGTTTGCAAACATTTAGAAGACTTTTAAAACATTTTAAACAATTGTCAATAACAAAGTAATTACATTTGGCAATTTTTAAAAAAAGGAATCGAAAGAACGATCTAAAAGACAGCAATAAAATTGAATCTTCAATACTTTGTTTTGATAAACTTGAGTTGGAGCAGAGGAAGATTATTTTCCCCAGTGGTTGGGCAGAGCAATACTCACAGTGTCAAGAGAGACAGCTGCCTGAAGGTCAGGCAGAAAGCCGACTTCCAGGAGATGGAGAAGAAAACTCTGGCTCTCAATGCCATAAACCCGATCCAAAAACAAAACCATTGCTGCCTTGTGGTCTGGGCAGAACACTGTAGATAGGTCAGGCTCCACCAGCAAACCATCTAAACAAACAAATGGAGAAATTAATGTCTGTATCCAAGATCTTATAGCATATTAAACATATTAATGTACGCTTGGTTGGGCTTCCCATGTCTAATATCTGATAAGTACTTTTCTGCTTGAAGCTTTAACTTTCAATAACTACATAAAGTTAATGCAGGTGATTTCTTATTACAAACTAGTGATGCAAGATTGGCTGATTTGGTCCACTAAACCTTTTGACACTGAAGGTAGTTGAAAAGAGATGCTGATGACTCCTTCAAGATCCTCAATAGGGATGAGAGACCTCAGAATAGCCCTGATGCGGATGGCTTCTCCTTTGCCTCCTTGAATTAACTAGACAACAATTCATGAAAACATCAATTAGTCATATTAAGTTTAATAGCAATACAGAATTACAGGAGAACTCACACAAAACAGTATTATACATATATTGTATCCTAATTGTGGCAAAGTGCACCACTTGCATCAAACGTAACTTTTTTCTTACCAATATAAGTCATGACCAATTTTTTCTTTATGACCTATTTTCTGAAATCTTGTGAATTTATTCTTGCTGACTGATCCTAAAAGGACTTCACATGAAGCTCTTTGCACTTTCATCTTTTATCTCCCCTATGGACCTCAATGAGACAGCAGCAAATTGCTTATAAAGATTATGCATAAAATGAATATTCTTAGAGTTATTCTGCACATGCTACCAACATCATTTGAGCCAAAGAACCAGACACAATGCACACAGCTAGATTTATATAACACTGAGATTTACCCAGCTTAAGTTTCATATTGCCTCAAGAGCAAAACTAAAGGTCTACCAATATTGGCTTATTTGCATATTGACATTTGCTATATTGTCATATAAGTAAAAAGACTATACTGTCTATAAACTCATAGTATATCAACACAATAAAATAAATGCACATATTTTGTCTCATTCAGCACATGGGTTTGCCTCAGGTATGAAATGTGCTTTATAAATAAATTTGCTTTGCATGGCCTTCTCACCTATTCCTAATAGTCCACATGAAAACAGATTGAGTGTTAAAGTTTTTTACCATGTGCCTTTTGCTGCATCCCACCTGTGTGGCAGTATGAGTAACTTTATTGGTATTTTAATTGGTCAGGGTTAGGGAAACACTTACATGAATCTCTGGTGCACAACGGCCCAACAAGTCAATAAGAGCTGAGTAGAAGGTCATGATGGCGTGCCCCATGTGAATGAGGTCATCTTCACTGTCCTTGACAACATCTCTGTGAATTTTATTTCAAGAGTCAAACAATTCACCATCATTTAAACCACACAAAAAAGGAAGTCAGCCTTTACAGTAAATTTGGATAGATTTTCAGGAGTGTGTGTTTGGCCTGAAACATTGTTGTAAGCTGGTTTAGTTTTAGTTTACATTATGTGTTTCTGTGTATTAAATACTGACAGTGTTCTGTTGGAATGGTGAGTGACCAAAGGTCCATCCATTGAAAGGTCCTCAGAGATCTTGATGGCTTCCTCCATGGCAGCCAGAAGCCCATTGCCCCCATCACCTCTAAGTGCAGGGCCAAAACACTCCGGTCGACGAATCAACAATCTCAACACTACATAAGCATTCTCCTCTACACTCTCACCTGCAGTCAAGGAGAGCACAAAGGTAAACAAGAAAACTCTGATATTGTGAGTTGTATGTGAGAGAACACCAGGCTGTATCTTAATTTTCTTTCTATGACTCTCAATTTTACTATAAAAGGTTCTTATTGAATTTGTAGTTCAGGAAACTGATAACCTGAGAGCAGCAAGAGGATCAAGACATATTAATATTTATATTAATATAGAATTTAAATACGGAGAAAAGGTTAGACTCAAATTATTTAATGACATTTGCTACTAAAAGCCAAAGCCATCTGGCTGAACTGTGAATGCTCTCCAGGGCAATTTGTACAAATGACTTTTGGGCACTGCTTTAGAGTAAGGAAAATCAATAGTAGAGTGAATTACTTCTATTGCAAATAGCTAAGTTAATTGGGAACATAAAATGATGCAGCTTCTTGTGCCTTTTTAGCTTGGCATTTTGCTCCAAGTACTGAAGTCAAAAGTTCTACAAGCAATAAATGCCTTGAACACAGAACAAATTGAAATTATAACTACATACATAAAGACATAAATATTAACATTTAGCTTAATGATTAAAACTGCAGATTAAATACTAAAAACTGCACTCATTTAAACGTACCATTGCAAAAGACAGCAAAGCGTAGAAAATCCAGATAACGTTCTCCCTCCACGGGGTTCCATCCAATGTCAGTGTAGCCTTTTGCCACCAGCATTTGACAGCTCTGGATACCACAGCCAGCAAGGTACTGTACCACCTGGATAGTACAATGTCATCAGAAACAGTTGCAGCATTTCTTGCCATTATTTAATTTGCCCATTTAAATATGCAGTGTTCATGAAAGAAAACTATTCAAATATACATTGACTGTTTTCAAGATAACAAGAGATCCCCACCTTCTCTAGGTCAGGTTCCCTCAGAGCTAAGGCCAGTTCATTATTATCCATAACAGAGGCTGCTGCAACATCTAAGGGAGTCGATCCACGCATGGATGGTGAAGCTACAGAACAAAGGCATAAAACAATGCTAGCTCACTCACATGTTGCATAATTTCAAGTATGTTTGTTTTTGTTTTGTTTTTTCTTTTTTTAACCATGATGAAAGGATCTTTACATACTCATAATGGATATAAACATTGGAACTCTCAAAGACACAAAACCATAGAAACGTAAGTATTTACCCAGTCCAACACTGCTGTTTTCTAGTAGGTAGCTGAGGTGGTCAAACAGTGCACCCTGATTGTAACGGCTGATCCGACAAAAGTAACACAGGAATCGACAGCAGCTGGCCACCATCTTGGGAAACGTAATTTCCTAAAAGAAGCATGTAAATAAAGTAAACAACAAGAAAGTAGGCCGTCCATTAATGATGCCTATGTTTGAGAATGCAATCGTTTTATAATTTCTACCTTTGAAATACAAATTAACCAGTAAATGCTAACAGATGATGGCAAACTCTTTGATCATCATAACTTTTGATTAATCACTCACCTTTGACTCTCCTTCCCCCAGCACATTGACCATCACCTCCATCACAGTCTCATGCATCCCCAATGCCCTCATCAGGTTGGGATGTTGGTAGAAAACTTTATTATTCATTATGTCTCTGTGTACGAAGATTCAGTATACAGTGACATACGTGTTAAAAATGTGACAAAACAAATAAAAGAAGATAAAGTGTCAGGAGAATCAGACTATAGTTGCACTAACAATCTCTCCCTACCCTAGTCTTCTGATCATCAGCTTCTCTTCTTCTTTCCCCATGTGGACACTGAGGAGAGAGCGAATTTGGCCTAGGGAGGACAAGAAAGCCATGGTGTCCTCCACTGAAGATTGGCTGATTGTATATGCCTTTGATAGCGGTCCCTCCATTTGGCCCCCAAGGCCCTGATACTGGCGGTGAAGCAATGAGAAGATAGCCCTCACCAGTTCAGGGTCTTCTACCTCACTCTCTTGAGCCCAGCGCACCATCGTGTCAGAAATCAGCTTTTTGAGGGACTCTGCAGATATGTCAGAAATTGAGAAATGGGGATAAAAGCAGAAAACTGGAGAACTAATGCAGTTCTGTTCACAAAATGTTTTAGTGAGTAAATATAACTTTCCCTTTTTGGGCCTTTTACAAGCAGATGAACATCAACATTGTTCATGTTCATCATGAACATCCTTAGGTTTATAGTTTTCATTCATTACCACAGTCATTACCATTTTCTTGTATAATAAAACAGATATATTTGTAAATAATTTAAACTTGGACAGACATCATACTCCCATGTGCAGGTTAATAACATAATGTAAATTCACAAATTAATACAAAACAACCAAAACTTACTGGAAGCATGTGAGCTACACTCCATTTCCATGGGTGTCTTTTTAAGTCCAGAGACTCTTGCCACAAGACCAAAAAGTCTATCTTTTAACGACATCGCAGCATCATCTTCATCATCTAAGTCACTGGCCAATTCAATGCCTGTACAATTATAGCACAATAAGTTGAGATTTCCTCAGAGGCAATTATATTAAGTACCTCCCCAAATTTTATCAAAGTTCTCTAACTTAATGAAAATTCATATATCAAATCAATAAAAGACTAGAAATATTCCCACCGCAGTGTGTGTTGAGAAGATGATGGAAGTCTTGCAGGAGCTGCTGGATTTCAACTGGACAAGGACAGTTCTCTTCTTGCTCATCCTCTCTGAAGCCCAGGAGCATATTGATCTTTGGAAACATCATAAATTACACACATTAAGGAATATTTAACTGATAAATATATCTTATAAACCAGAGTGATTCATCGTGTCTTCTTTTTGGTTTATTCTGTAAAAGTACAAAACTCAAGAATATTGCACAAACAAAATCCAAGTATTTCAACACCTTAATCCTTTTATTTAATATTTATAATGCCGTTTAGGTCCACTCAACCTGCTCGTGTGGAGGTAAGCGGAACTCCTTGGTCTTGCGAGCAGTGAGTGCTGCTGACATGTTGAGGGCCTGCATAACCTGATTGTAGCGAAAACGTTGGTTTTCCTGCAGCTGATGCACAAAGTTGTCAGAGAAGGCAATCACAGCCTCTACCCTGTGGCGCACCTGGCAATCACACAGATATGAAAGCAGGTGGCAGAGCTAGAAAAGAAAAATACACAAAATATTCCATTATGATTAGTTTTTAGAAGGTTATAGGAACCTGACAACAAAGCATTTGTTACTAAATCAAAATTACATTGCATCCAAGTAAAAGAGACAAAAGGGGAGCATATTAAACTGAAAAAAGTCTGATTAGGCACCTCAAGTTTAACAGCTTCTGGAAGCTTCATTTGAAGAAGTCCTTGTTTAATGGTGTCATCTTCTTGCTTTTCAGTCCCTTTTCGTTCGTGGTCATTATTCCTAGTTTCTTCCTCCTCATTTGGGGTTTTGGCATTTATTGAGAATACACTTGGCTCTATTAGTCTAAGAACCTTCCCAAGGTCTTCATCTCCAAACACTCCTATAACCAAGAGACTGTACAATAGTCTTAAAAGAGGGACAAGCAAAAGTTCAACTTTGCCTCCTGGAGGATCCCTAAAGGCTTGACCCACAGCTGAAACTCCAGCAGTCAGCATCTCCACAGTCAGATTCTTCAGTATGTCCAGAGGGATTTCTGGGCTGTCTGTGCAGGCCTTTTCAACTGTATCGTCTCCTTCCAACCCATCACCCCTGACAAAACAAGGAGATGAAAAATGCATCTGCGGTTTAAGGGATGTGCTATGACTAGTGCTGGGAATTCCCTCTGGAAGGTGACCATTCCCATCATCAAGAACATCATTAACAGGACTTAGATAAAGAGAGATTTCTCTTGTTCGGTTGGTCATTGGTACGATGTATTCATGGTTCATCATAAGATATGCTGTGGTGTGGCTGCTCAGGTAAATCTAAAGGGCAAAAAGAATAATGATTAATTTATCAATTCAATAACCCTTTCAATTTAGATTCACCAAAAAAAAAAGCATGACATTTTACAGGCAGGTACCTGAATAAACAGCTGATAATACGCAGAGCGGAGAAGGCCGGGGAGGTGAGGGTTCTGAAAAGCATAGAGGAACTGCGGCTGGTCGACATAGCTGCAGAGGGCATGGCAAACTCTGGTGTTGCTATTAGCACATAGCGAGCAGTAGAAGAGGAGGGTATTCAGGTGAAAGGTGAAGAGGCCATCAAGTTCCGACAGTTCCAAAATGTCAACACACCTGCGTGAATGTCATCAAACAGTAAAAACAATTTCAATGTTACTTTATGGTCAAAATCTAATTAAAACTTATTCACTGTTTGGAAGCATGAATTTGTAACATTTTTATGGATGTCCTCAGGTAGTGTGTGCTACTTTGTGCTCACATAAAAAATATGTGGGATAAAATACATTATAAACAAAACCATCTCCTGTTCATGTTTTATCTGTAAACACAAATCTAATAACATATCATAAATCCTGACTTTTTAACCTTCTTTCATCAGGGATCTGAAGGGTCATGACTTGCAGGGGCTCATGGCACTGGATTCTCCAGCCGTGATGCTCATCTGGCCGGTCTACCAAAACCTTTAATGCACTGTCTGGTACTCTGGTCCACGAAACAGGGCTCAAATGCTGAACCTGAAACCTTGGAGGACACTGAGGAGTGGGATTCCTTCTATGACTGCGCAGCAAGCCGGAAGACAGTGGCATCACATTCTGGATTGAAAAGAAGACATACAGCATTGTAGATCATCAAAAATTATCAAAACTTTTTACTTCCCTCCAGCACCTTTTCTCTTCCCAAATGCAGCATACAGATTAGTTTGACATTGTGTTTTATGGCAAAATAACACATTGTGGGAAAACTACCACTGAAAACTTAGAGTTTTTGTGGACATAAACTAGTGACGCCTAGCAGGCTGTCTCCAATTTAAGTGAAAGGTTCTCTAGAAGTTAGTTCTAATGTGATGCTCCATTTGCCACTTTCACAGGCATGTCTGGATGATGCAAGGGGAACATCAACGAAACGTGACAAGGAGATTTATCAAGCCATTAATGTTACATATCTTCTGTCTGAAAAGGGCTTTAGACACCATAAACCAATAAAAGTTTTATTACCTTGATCCGTCCAAGCTCAAACTGAAACATGTTGCTGGTGGTGGGTTTGATGAAAACAGCAGGAAACAGCTTTGTGCTTGCCTCCACCTGGTTTTTAATAAAAATGTTTTTTTATCAGTTTGATAATGTAATGCATGTTGGTAACTACAGACTGGAGTTAACTAAAGCAGTTTGGTTTCCCATGTGGCATACCAAGGAATGGCTTTAATGTATTACATCCAAAATATTAAACACAGATTAGCAAATTGCACCATATTAGAACAGCTTGTTGTATGACCTACTTGGTAGAAAGTTGACATCTCCACACCACTAGAGGTAAAGTTGAGAATTCCAGTTGCTGAGTCAATCAAACAGCCAATTTCCAATCCTGTACTTCTTCGACTCTGAGACAAGCCTGTTGCCTCTCCAGCACACACCATGTAACAGTTGCAGCGCTTCACACTGTAAAAAAGAAAAGAAATACATTTGTTTTTATAACAGTTCAATGCTACAATAGAGCATGTATGAATACTAAGGGTGGGAGAAAAAACATTGAATCAGATAAATATCGCTTATTTTTTGTTTCACAATTTTTAAATCGTTTTTTTAAGATTCTTTTGTTTAAAAAAATCACTTAAATTTTTTTCCAAAAATATGTTTTTTTTTTGTTTTACTTTTCTTTTTCTTTTTTTTACTTGTTTTGTCGGGCATTATAGCAAGCAGAATGATGGTCTGGCTGCAAATGCTGAAAATGCTTCATTTTTAGCCGGTTCAAAAATATTCCTGCTGAATAAATCATAAAAACTGACTCACATGTGATGTGCAGTTTTTTGGGAAATATGGTTCCTGATTCAATTTTTTCACATGGTCTGGGTTTAAAAAAGCAAACTAAAAATCACAAAAATCGACACTATTGAAGAATTGCAATTTAAATCGAATCGGCACCCAAAAAAATTGTAAAAGAATCGAATTGGGAGGAAAGCATATCGTCCCATCCCTAATGAATACAACACAGAAGTTGTTCAGCATTGCAGCAAAAGAAACCCATGAAATAGCTGTGAGTATGGTACAAGAGGCATTATAATAACAATCAGGTTATTATAACTCATGGTTAATATTACAGTAAGAGAAATAACAACCATGACAATAATCTAATACAACCCTGAGTGCAATTTGTATATCAATTTCAGGTAAAAGTGTTACAGTAAAAATGCTACTATCTTGCCACACACTAACCTTTCCTGAACTTTCCCAGTGCCGTCTCCAAGGGTGATGGTCACAGCCTGGATATTGTCAGTGTCAAACATTGCATCATACTCATGAAAGTCAGAGGTCACCCAGCCGACCCACACATTAAATGGCTCCTGGCCTGGAAGAACTCTGACTGAGTAGTAATACTGAAACAGAGGGGTCATTAAGTGTCACTTTTTAATATTCATATGTAGTTATGACAGTCATATTGGCTGCTTTTTTGGGTGGTTATTAGCAAAGATCTGTAACACAATGTAAGTGCTGCAGAAGCCTTAGGAAAAAGTTGTTCAATTTCTGCCACTCTGCAGCAGCAGAATGAAAAAAATTTGTCTTTTCAGGAATCACAAAGTGCAAAAAACATTTGATTTTCTAATTAGTTGTGGTAGAATAATTATGCCTTAATAATGAGGTGTGGTAATGAGAAAATCAAAGCCTTACTCTGGAGCTCTGGATAAGGTGATCATGATCATCTTTGTCAATAACAACATCTTCAAGCAGCCGTGCAGATGAGTTGCTGCTGACTAAGCCTGGTTTAGTCTTTTTCAACAAGAACCTTACAGAGAATCGAGACACACATCAGCTTCCACAAGAACAATGATTTCTGAAGATGAATAGGGATTGTGGTTAAAAAAAAAAGCAGAGCCTATTTTCTAACTTTGTTTCTTTTGTCAGTTTTCACTTCTCCTTCTTTCTGCATCATTCCAACTGGAAACTTCCTTTATAACAATGCTGCCGTCTTTGGACTCACACAGCAGACAAATACTGAGATAGTCTGAAAATAACTGGAGCATAATTATCCTATATAAACTAAAAGTAAGCTTGAATTTTAAACTTGATCATGTTTTTAATCTGCTGTCCTTTCTTAATCTTGATTTCAGAATTATAATCTTTTTTTTCTCATTTAATTTCTTTCTAAAAGTTTGTTTTGTTTTAATGTGCTTTTCTGCAATGTAAAGCACCTTGAATTGTCCTGTACATGAAATGTGCTCTATAAATAAATTTGCCTGTCAACAAAGCAGGAAAAAAAAAGCCTTGCCTTGCGTAAAGGTAAATTAGCAGTATTTTCTTAGTTTCAGTTCTCTACAACATACCGTTGTTTTAGTTTTGATGTTTTTTCATGGCTATGATCCTTATGGTTGAGCTCATCTCTTGAGCCAGCAAAGCTGTGTGCTGACTTCATCAGAACTTCAAAGTCAGAGTCGGTGTCCTCCTGCTCTCTCTTTCCTTAAAGGACAACAGGCATTAATTACAGCATGGCCCTTGGGAGCTTAACCAGAACAATTCACCAAGGTCATGATGACAGAGTATCAGTAATCCAGACAGTGAATAATCTGTATAAATTAGATCACACACACAAATGACAATATTTCACAAAACAACTAAATGTTTACATGATTCATTGGGTACCATACTACTTGTTGGAAGTTTTGGGAAGCTAAACAAGTCCTTATTGTGTTCATTTGCAAATTCTAATAAACTTAACAACACTGAACCTGAAGCTGGAGGTAAAGAGTTGGAGGCCCCGGGAAGCACACCCTCTGCAGGACACCGGAGGATGGCAGCACATTCTATGGGCATGCTGAGCCGGTAAAAGCCCATCTCATTCCCCGCACCATGGTGTGCCAACAACCGCTGAGAAACCCTCAAGCTGTAGGAAGAATCCGTAGAGCCCCTGACTCTTGTAACCTTGAAAGAGATTTTGCAAGTTGTTATTAGGATCAGAGTTATGACTTAAAAAGCTCTTCAAAGGTATCATAGATACCAACATATAAATAATGCCCCCCCCTCCCGAAAAAAAAAAACTATGCCAGACTACGTCTTTGAAAAAAAAACAACTACTAATCAAGATGTTTATGATCTTATACACTCCAGAACTAACCTGTAAGTTGTGATCATCTGGCAATATGGATGTAAATTGAGGCTGTTTCCAACTCATCCAAAAAGCTGGGTCTCTGGCCATATTGACAGCAAAAGGTTTATATCCCTCCTGTAGGCCACACACAGAAAAGTACCGCAGAGAGTCCACTTTGTGGCCCAAGTTCAGCCTCCCCACCTGGTTTACCCCAACACTGATGACAGGCAACAGGCCTGGAAAAGATAGGAAGACACGGGTTAAAAGAAAATCTAATCAGTGTAATTTAGTCACAGCTACATATCAAAGGTTGGACTTTTATAAACGTGATTTATCATTCAAGTTAATGGATTATCACTATACAACATATTGCATGAAGTCAAGGCTTTTTCCAAACCATCTTGGATATTGAAGTCCTTGGCAGCCACCTCCGATCCTTTGTCATTTAACAGCAGCTCTCCATTGAGTGTGACCATCATGGTGCTTTCAACCATGTCCACCAAGCAACCCACTACATCGCCTCGGAGCCAAGGGCGCCCAAAGGGCTCCCCACCCTGATGGTACCACTGAGCCTGACAGTGAAAAACGTGGAAGAAGAAATTAGATCTTTCACTTGAATAAATTTGACTTAAAGTGATACATGAAAAAAAATCCACTTAGGTAAAAGCAAATAAGTATCTACAACTAAAAGAAGTATCAAATTAAAATAAGGTTCAGCTTCTCTGATATATCATTAGTCTCCTATTAAGCAAAGTAGTTCATCAACAGTGAAGCACAATTGTGTAATCCGCCTGTTAATGTTGCAATAGCTGAAGTTGGAGGTAGTTTGAACCATTTTAGAGACAATATCATATACCGGGACACCAGATACAGCTCAGTCTCATAGGATGAATGAACAGGAGAGAAAAAAAGTTCTGAAACAGAAATCTGTTCTCAAATTTAGGACTTTTTCCTCTAATTTTATATTTTTGATGAGATGTTCAGTTATTTGCACATTTATTGAAATACAACCATTTGAGAAATTTAGTGGGTAAAGCCAATGTTTGGTGGAGTGGTAAAACCCATCAACATATGACATGTAACCCTGACTTCACACTGCTTTCTGCCATATGTCCAAACACCAGCTGCATCACTTTAGTTGGTGATTCTTGATACAGTAGTTTGACTTTTAAATATTCAACATTTAAACATGTTGGTACCTTAAATTGTTTTTCAGTATAGTACTGAGTATACATGCTTACATTTCACCACGAGAAAGCAACAAAACATTAAAGGATGAAAGTTTAACAGCTGTTTAAAGCCTCCCATACGAAGAGGTAGCAGGACCGATGCAACACAGGTCATGTTGCATATGCAAGGTTATTGCTTGTGTGACCATCTATTAATTCAGTTAATTATATTAGAAACAATGCAAAAAGTATCTGTCGGATACTCAGCTGCAGATTGTATACTACTACAAATGTCTATCAAACTTTTCTGTCTTTTAAACAATGAATTGCGTGGTTGCATTCAAGTTAACAAATTATTTTGGACCTCCTTAATCAACAGATTAACGTATGCACTCAAAAAATAACTGGAAATTAAGTAGACATAGAAGTCTAGAAACAAACTTTAAGTCAAACAAAAAAAAAATCCAACGTAGTTTTTTGGTTTTGGGAGGTTTTTTTCTTCCAAATTCATACTGTGAGTTGGGCGGGGGTTATGGTTTCAACGAGACAATGGCCAGTGATTATCTAATTTGAATGCCTTACCTCAAATCCATCAAAGACGAATGCCTGGTCATCTGAGCCCAGCTCTTTATCTGGAGTGCAGCTTGGTCGGGCCCAGCCCACTTTCATTCTCCCTGCTGTCACTACTTCATATTCAAAATACCATTTCCCCCCGGTCACAGAATATAATTTATCTGGTCTGAACACTCTGCACTTCTCCTCTGAGAAGAGGCATGGCTTTGATAATGTGGCTGTCAATCAGAGAAACAAAGTAAATATGGTTCTCTCCAAAAATAAGAACTGAATTGCACCTAGATCTGGTTAGTGTATCTTTCAATACAATATAAGTATCACAGTATTATTCAATACTATTTGAAAAAATTTAACTAATAGCATGTGTTAGTTTTACTTGGTGAGAAAATAATATATGACTTAATTAAACTTGTGCTGATTACCTTTTCCATTCTACAATAAGTAGACCTTTAATAAAATGAATTCTGAGCTGATAAACTAATAATAAGCTTTGAGACATACTCCGTTCCTGATTAAGTGGCTCCAGGCTGTAGCCAAATGCCAGCAGGGTACACACAGCCTCTCTGACACTCTCCATGCCTGTTCTCCTTGTCCTTTCATCAAGAAGGCTGTAAGGCACGAGGTGTGGGCTCCGCTTTGCTTTCACATCCTGCAAGTACAGATCCAAAGTGCAAAATGGGCAGTCATATTTATCAGAAAACTATACCAATGTTTGTCTTTATAAAACACATTGCTTCTAGGTGCACATGTATACATTGGATATGTGCTGGGAATATTTTAAAAAACAAACACCTGTAAGGCTCCATAAGTCCATCCGTGTTTGATACGCTCTTTGGCCCATACGTTGTGTTCATTCTCTGCCAACAAGTTAACCACTTCCTCATCGGCTGTACTGAGAATAACTTGGGTTAAATCTATTGGAGCAGGCCTGTAGCCACTGAGCAGCTCATACCTGAGACAGAGAATAAAAATCAAAGCATTGATTTATCAAGATCAGAACTGAATTTAAATTAGGGTTATAAATGGCTGTGATGTAGCCTGGCTTTATAGTATTTTGAAGAATAAGGTACTTGTATTTGTAAACAAATATGACTGTCGTGGCATCCAATATGCTAGTAAACATAATATTAAATATCTTACTTTGTGTGAAGTCTCATGTATTTGACACGTTCCTCAGCACAATCATCCATCAAACCAATGTGGAAACCAAAAGCAAGCAGAGTCCTAAAATGGAGGAATAAAAAGTATTCATTAATGCCACAGAAACTGAATTATTTTCAGAAAAAAAAATGACTGCAGAAGGTCTGCTGGTAATCAAACACAGTTTTGCTATTTTCACTATATAATGCATTTAACTGAGCTCACTTGAGGGTGTCCTGAGCCATCTGAAGAGTCTGGTTTCTCTCCTGTTCTGGCAGCTTGGAAAACTCCACCAGACAGGGTTCATGCCGTTTTCCTTCATCTTTCACCTGTTTGACAAAAACAACTATTTTTCACACTGCAAGTAAAATTCCAGCACATGAAACTGTCCCACTTGTTTTAAAATCTTATCAAAAAATATGATCAATAATCTAGTTTTCAAATTATGTCAAATTATTACTGATTTTGTGACACTTTTCTTACTGGTCCATGTGTCCATCCAAGATCAATTTTGTCCTTAACCCAAAGTTCATGAATATTCTCTGCCATTTTTTCACGGATATCCTCAAGTTGTGGAGGCATTACAACCTGAAAGGGTAATATGAGTAAATACACAACAGTACATCTCCACAAATTGGCAGCTTCAAACTAGATGAAAATACGGTACCAGTCAAAAGTTTGGACACATTTCCCCAATAAATCCATCGGGTCAGTGTGTCCAAACTTGACTGGCAGAATATATCTGTAAATGTAAATCTGACATCTTAACAGAAACATACATTAGTGATTCAAATGCTTATCAGTTAAATAAATCAAAGTGGTGATCAATACCTTACTGATGTCTATTGGAGTGGGAGTGAAGGTAACTGGATTTGCTGGCTCCAAGGGGCCAATAAGATCTTTTTTTCCTTCTCCACGAGCCAAGATGTATTTCTGGCATGATTCTACCCTCAGTTTGACTTTTGGAAGCACAGCTTCAGAGCATGAGCCATAGCCTGGAGGGGGTAGGAAGCGAAACTCTCCATGTCGTCCCCCAAACAGAAAACGAACCCTGAAAGGCAATAACTGTTTTAAAGACCTTTCACAGAAAAGGAAAAAAAAAAAATCGATGTGTTCAACATTATTAGTCATTGCTACAAAGATGGGATAGTCAAGTGAAAAAACAGATTCGTACACAAGTGCACTTACTCAGTATAAAATGTAAATGTACTCTTAAACCAAAACACAGTTAAAAGATTTTGTCACTGCTGACCTGACTCCAGCAGAGAAGCTGACCACGGGATAAAGAAGTCCATTAGCACCGAAGTTCTCCAACATGCCCTGCACAGGCAGGCCATTAATCCGGAAGGAGATGCATGGAACAGTGAGGTCAAGACAGCAGCTCACTACATCATTATTTTTCAGCAGGTGCGGGAAGGGAGAGCTGACTTTGCGGCACACTGAGCCTTGAATTCAGGAGAGACATTCATCACTGTTTAGAAATCTTTTATTTTCTAATAATTAATGTCCAATATTCAAAACAAAAGAAAACAATAAACCCATTTTTTTCTTCTGTTACTGATTCACGTAGAACATATTATGAAGACTGAGGCTTAAACATCTGGAAAGCATGCCTCTGGCCCATCTCCAGGGCTATGATTGATATGTTGACTAGATTTAATTGTGGCATTTACAGTAATCGCACTTTACAATTAGTGTTGCTACAATACAGTTCCCATTTCCTGACCTCATCATGATGTTTAATATACAAAATCTAATTTCTGTTAAATCTTCAGTGTAAGTGCAGCTACTCAAAATGATAATCACCATAATCTCCCTATTTTCTCTCTGTGCATGCTTTTAAGAACAAATAGCACTATGGCTTCTGGATGAGTGCTGATGGAAAACAGCATTTACTGATGTTATTCCAATAGTGACTGAGATTTCAAATTTTCTAAATAAGGATCTATTTTTTACATTTTGCAGCCTAATTACCTACCAACACTAATATAAATCTCATAAGTAACAATATGCGTATCCACAGATCATTATACTTGTGTCATAGATATGAAGAGTGAAACTTTTTTTTCATTAATCTTGGAATTCTATAGTTCATTCATTCATTTTCTGGGCTGGAGCCTATTAGCAATTAGCAGGCGAGAGGCAGGGTACACCCTGGACAGGTCACCAGTCCATCACAGGGCCAACACAGAGAGACTAACTCACGCACACACTCACTCCTCGTGGGAATTTAGAGTAACCAATTAACCTATCATCCATATCTTTGGAATGTGGGAGGAAACCGGAAAACACGTAGAGAACCCACGCATACATGGGGAGAACATGCAAACATGCAGAGAGGCCACTGTTAGAACCCCTCCCCAGCTCGAACCAGCAACCTTCTTTTATCATCCCAGATAATCATTCATATTGGGAGTTTTAATACTGATGATCCCTCAGATAAACTTTGTATTTATTATCAAGAAACAGAGTAATTTTTTTTTTTTTACTGAGTTTTAGCAAAACCCAATAATGACAGAGCCATAAGATCACCTTGTTGTAGGGGTTCAAGGGTTTATTTTTCTCTTAATCTGGCACGCATCTGTGTGTGGATCATAACTAAACTCTAAGGATCAGGAAGCTGTGCAATTTTTACATTCTGATAAAACGGGACTGGATGGAAACAAGATTATTTAAACATGTTGCAGTGAGATAATTCCAAACATATGCTTTACACTGCTTCTTATTTAATTTTATTTATTTATTTAACCTTTATATATAACCAGCTAAGTCAATTGAGAACCTGTTCAGATTTATTTAACCGGAGACTGTTGAGAGACTGAAGTTGTACATCAAGCAAGTATGGGAAAGAATTCCACTTACAAAGCTTCAATAATTAGTGTCATCAGTTCCCAAACGCTTATTATGGGGGCCAATGCTGCATGCAGCATTGAAGCCCACATATTACTATTGCTCGGCGCATCTTCCGTATTATTATTATTCTTCCGTTTCCGTCACAAATTTTGGCACCTATCTCCTCCTAGGTTTTTGCCAGCACCCCCATAAAAGTTACATCAAAACGTGCGTATCGATCGGACTCGGTGTGCTATTGCTTTGTTCGTAATTCCGACATACGGCGTGGACGTAATTCGCAAAAAACTGCGATTTTTTCCCCATAGGAATGAATGGGATTTGGCCGGAGTTTGGTCGACAAAACCCCAAAACCCAGGCCACTTTGGGAACCTATATCTCAGGCATGCTTTCACCTAGAAACGTCATTCAAAGTTTAAACGGGTCACGAAAGATGAAATTTTTACCGATTGAAAGGAAATCGTTGGATCTTTTACGGTTTTGTCACAATCGCGAGTTACGTTTTAGGAAAAACCAGAAAATCGGCAA
>JBBBVU010000017.1:19268142-19286645 GCA_037177055.1 Atherinosoma microstoma
CTGTAGGTCCTCCCTCACACCCATAACACTTCAGCTCCACAACACCACAGCTGATTGCCACATGTTGGCGGCATCTCTGGGTTGCTTCATTGGCCCCCATCCAAATTTCTTCAGAAATTTCTAGTTGAAAGATGTTCCCTTGTGGGACACCATAAGATAGAGGCAGGGGAGCTGGAAAAAGGCCCTTTACCCTTACTGACTGTGTGTGGCCAGAGCAGTAACTCTTGAACCAAAGCCTTTGCCAGATCAACTAATGCAGCTACGCAATATTCTTTTCGATCAATGGCATATGTGATATCATTTAAAACTTTGGTTGTTGCAGTGATGCAGCTATGACCAGATCTGAAACCAGATTGAAATTGGTTAAGAATGTTATGAGTTTCTAGATGGGTCATGAGCTGCTTGTTAACCAGCTTCTCTAGTATCTTAGAGAGACAGGGCAGGATAGATATGGGTCTGTAGCAATTCAAATCTGAGTTATTTCCCCCTTTGAAGAGTGGGTTGACAGCAGCAGATTTCCAGTCCTGTGGAAACACACCAGTTTGAAGAGAGAGGCTGAAACAGGCAGTGAAATGATATGAGCTGCAGCCTTTAAAAAGAATGGGTCCAGAGCATCTAGCCCAGCCGATTTGTGTTTGTCCAGGGTAAGCAGCTCCCCGAGTACATCACACTCCTGTATTGTTTGGAGAAGAGAGGGAGAACTGACGAAGGCGGGTGGGTGCTTTGTTAACAGGAGAGCAGGTAGGAGTATAGGAGTTGTCCTTAAAGACACAGCCAGCTGTGACAAAGTGTTTGTTAAAGAGGTCTGCTATTGTTGGTGATAACAACGCCTTTATTTTTAAATCAAGTGGGCAGGTGAGAAGACATATTTCTGTTTTCTTTTTTTCTTTTGTTGGTGTTCCAAGATTTACAGGGGTTAAGATTGTTTGCATTCAGTTGCTGTTTTAAATAACTCGCTTTAGCCTGCCTAATGGACTGGGTGCCTTTGTTTCTCACTGCCTTGTATAACTGCCAGTCAGATGTTGAGTTGGAAGTCTTTGCTTTATGCCATAAAGTGTAGTTTTGATGAATAAGCTCAGACAGGACAAGAATGAACCAGGGGGCTAAGGCGATTTTTTATCCTCATCATTTTGACAGGTACATGCCTGTCAAGAACTGCGGGGAACAATGTCTTAAAACACACCCAAACCTCCTGGACATCAGGGATAAGCCCAATTCTCCACCAGTCCACAAATGCCAGGCTGTGCAAGAAAAGCCTGCTCACTGAAGTTTTTGGAAAAAAACTATGTGAAATAACTAGAGGAGGGTTTCTCAAGTTAGCACACTTTTACTTGCAAACAAAGAGTATACTACAGTATCACTAAGACTTTGGCAAAACACTCAAGCTGAAAATAATGTCTATGAGTGAACCAGACTCCATGGTCTTGGTGTTATATCTGGTAGGGGCCTGAACAATCTGGGATAAGTTTAATCCACAACAGAACAGAGCATTGTAAATTATTCTTACAATATACAGCAAAAAAATTGCCCTGTAGGGCTATAGTGCTCATCTCTTGCTGGAGCCCCTTCTCACCTGACCAGAGGTGTAGTCCATCAAACCCATATGAGCAGAGGTCGTCTCCCACTCCGTTCCCACCACAGCCCTCTCCTCCTGTGGGCCTTGGCTGGTAGCCTTTAGCGCAGGCCCAGCCAACACGCAGATGTGTCGGTTCAGATGTGAGGAAGGGGTCGACATGATCCACAACCAACTCATAGTACCACCTCCGATGCTGGGCTGAAGAATCTCCCATAGCCAGGAAGATGTTCGGTCTCATGCTGTGGTGAAGTAGTAGAGAGAAGAGGACAGAAGATTTTGATACATTCCTTTAGGAAACTTTTAGAATATCTAGAGTGATAATATTTCTTTGTATAGTACTTTGAAAAATGTAACAGTATCAGTAACAGTATTTGGGTGCACACAGTACATCTTAGATACAAAACATTCAGATGGCATATTTACTCCTTGTTTGTAGGTCATTTTTGTAACTTGTAATAATCATTTTACTTTAAAGGTACAGTGTGCAACAATTATTGACATCTGGTGGTAAAGATGGGCATAGAAAATACTAAGCACATACACAGCCGTGAATGAATGGTGGCCATCAGTGGCCAAAATTCTTCCTGATTGAAACATGTTTTCATTACCGAGTGGATCCAGTGGCCTCAGCTGCAGGGATGACTGCACTACAGGTAACTACTTCAAAAGTATGTACAGGTGTACTTTTATGTGCCTTTTACAGTGTTACTTATCCCAAACGGTGCTCTTGCACCTGTCAAATAAAGCCAATGCTGCAGTTTTAAAACTCAGAGGGTTCTCACTTCACACAGCGATGTTTGTCCATTCAGAGACACCATAGGGAAAACAGTGGCACAAGTATATTAGTTCCCATGTATGTGGACCCACAGTGTGTATATGATATGTTTTTGTTCTAAGAGAATAAAAACATAACAGTTATTTTAGTAAAGTGAATACATATCTACAGAAAAAGTTTTAAATGATATTAAATTGTTATCAAATTGACCTATGATTTTTTTACATAGTAAACCTAGTGAAATATGCAACCCTTGAAAACCACTGAGTGTTGTGCTACAAAAGAAGTTGCCTACTATATAACAAGATGAGTTAAAATCAAAAGGGAAACATAGGTTGGAGCCAATTAAACATAGATCCATATATTTAAGCAAAAACCTACTGCTCAGACTCTTTTTTTTATAGAAAACGGTGAGTTACTCAACAGAGGGAAAACTTTGCTTTCTCTGACAGAGACTTGCATGCGCAAATCATACTGGCGCTGCCAAGGCAACTTTCAAGACAAAGAGCTAATGAGCCAGAAATACAGGACAAACGGAGGGAGAAAGGCTCTGGTAAGGAAATCAATACAGCACCCTGTTCACATAGCACATTACTGTTTGCTTCTGTATTGTGGTTTTTAAACATCATATACTGGAACTTTGATTAAAGACTAAATAAAACTCTGCTAATGTCAAGTTACTGTTGGTTTCTGCAAACTGGCAGTGATACAACACTGCTGTGTGCTCACAGGCAGAGATTGCTTAAGGAGCAAACAGAGCATTTCTATATACTTTAATCATCACAACCAGAAAAAGGAGCCACTACGGTCTGCTCATTGACGTCAGAGTCAGTAGTATCCCGATTACATCCATCAAGTTTGTATCTTTTCAAATAAACCAAGCAAATTAATTATGATTTCTGACTTTAAAATATTTGCTACCACTTTCACTCATAAAAACGTCAATATAAGGTAGGTGAAGAAGAAAAGAAAAAATAAATGATAATGAAAGTCTAAATCAGAATGATGAATGTCTGAATCAAGAAAATATACTGATGAACAATTTCACTTATTAAAAAGGAAAGTGAATGAAAAGGAAATGGCTATGGGAAGAAGTGAGCTAGAGAATGGACTGAGCAGGTATGAAGACTATTGAACAAACTGAGATATAAGCACTGAGAAATGAATACGGCTGACAATAGAGAAAAGCATAATATGATGCAGATTTAAGAGGATAAAATCTAATCAAATAAATTCAAAACATACACACACACAGATAAGCTCACTGTAGAAGAGAAATCAAAATGGATCGGACGATCAGACAGGCACAGAACCAACATATTGAAGAAATGAATAATATGAAATATGATGAAACTGAATAAAATATCCAAAGGTTAAGTTAGTTGATTCACACTACCTCAGGCAGTGAGCACCTTTTTCCAATGTCTCACTGAAATAATCTGAGATGAATACATTTTTGTTCTGACATCAGCTTTGTATCTCTGATCAACTCAGACAAAAAGAAGTAGTTCGTCAAACCAAGAAACATCAATGAACAAGAAATAGAACTCTTGAATAAATGTCATAAAATAGAGAAGATGAGTTACATGCTGTACAGAAATCTGAAGACACTCCAGAACCCCTCCCCCATTCAGTGTTCTCTGAAAGAAAAATAGGAATATTTCCAAGCAGCGTACAAGATTCTTAAAAAATCTATTTTGATAAACATACTGTGTAAAAGTCTTCCCCTCATTTCTTTATATATTGAGAAGAAATGTTGGCAGCATTTATTGCAACAAGTGCAGACATAAATGTCAATAAACAATAAAGACAAAAGCAGAACAGACCGTGCTTGATATAACCAGCATTCTTCCTGACAGTTTGAATTCTCTATGACAAGCTTTCTTGCAATTTCTTTATTCAGCAACAGTTCCATCTGCTTCTTGAGGGACTTTCCAAAGATCTTCTTTGGATGTTGGCTGGCTTTTTTTGCAGTTCTGTCAAAATGATCCCCCACTCTTTCAAAAATGTTGAGGTCTGGGAGGAGTCATCACTCCATAAGACCTGTTGCCAGTTTTTCAGTCCAGTTCTTGTATAATTTGGAATACCTCAGCCTATTTCCCCCCATTTTTCTTCCTTCGAAAATGGCTTCTTGACAGTCACACTTCCATGGAGACCATTTCTGATGAAGCTTCAGTGAACAGTACATGGAGAAACTCAGGGGCTAGATGCATCTCTCAGGTTCTCTGTCCGGTCTTTGTTGTTGTTTTTTTCCCCCATTTCTTCAGGACATAACTCTCAGATACTCTTCATCTGCTGTAGATAGTTTTTTGAGCCTGTGGCCTTTCTCTTGTCCTCCATTTGTCCTGTTCGATTCATTTATTTAAGGACAGACTGCACACCATGCTGCGATATGCCAAGTTTTTTTTAGATAATAAGTCTTTGGGAGTGACCTTGTTGGTGCCTACATACTATTTATTGTCCATCACACTCTTATCTTTGGCATTCTTTTTGTAAATGCAAATAAATTCATGAGGAAAATTATATGTCCTTTTAATAGGCTATTTGTAACAAAGTGCCTGAATAAACTGTCTAAATTAGTTTTTTATGTGTAGGAATACTGGCTCATCTTTCAAGGTCGTTGTCTTTTTATGCTTGAGGTTCATATGTCAATGTTAGGTGACCTAACATACACATGCCACATTATTATACAAAAGCCACATTATTATTATTTAGGTCAGGTACAACGAATGGACTGAAAAACACCTAATGTTGAGTGAAAAAAAACTAAAGAATTTAGGAAATCCTTAAAAACTTTTGCCCAAGACCTATTTAAAAGACTCCCAAAAAGGTCCAGTGAGTGGAAGATAAATATATAAAAGATATGGTTGGGCTCAAGACTTTTTCTGACTTATAAATTTCTTTTTTAAAACTTTATATCTTTCGTGAGTCTAATTTTGACAAAAAAAGACAAAGACATAGAAGAGATTATGTGCAGAGGAATTTGGATAAATTGCTGAATTAGAAAAGAACAATAAAAGTACCAGAAGAAGACGGATTCAGAGATATACAGCAAATAAATATTGTTTGGGGTAAACATTCCCAAGTACCTGATGACCTGATTAGCCAGGCGTGTTTGGAGAAGCAAATCTCTGTCTGGCAGCAAGCTGTCACAGATGAGGTTCTGATTGGAGCGCACAGCCACACCATCACACACACAGAGCGAGCACAGCACCTCCAGCACCTGGAATACAATCCGTCAGCACTTCATGCAGCAATAGCTCAATAAATGGAAATGATCCAACACCAGGCGACAGATTGTAAATGGCTATTAAAGGCTGTTACAGCTTTAATACTTCTCAGATTTTTGCATTGGTGGAACAAATATATCAGCTCATGGGAACATTTTAACCGGCATTTTTACCAAAATAATAACATAAGTGTCTTTTCCATCAAAATCTTAATCTAAATTATCTCCTGCAGTAAATTGAAAAGTGAGCAATCATAGCCCATTTTACAAAGAGTAATGAAACATGCACGGTTCTTCTCATAACTCAAACAAACACAAAATATTTCCATTTACTACCTTGGGGTTGCGTCCATGCTTGTCTAGAAATGAGATGATAGACTGAATGTGTCCATGTTTGATGCCATTTAGTGCTTCAGGACTCTCCACTAGCACACAGTGTAGAACCTCCAAGACTCCTGTAAATGCAAATGGCTATTACTATAGGAAAGGTGCACTATATTGACTCCTTAACTTTGAGATGAAAACTAATATCAACATTAAATATAAAGTGTACTCATGGAATAATAGTAGTTGATGGAAAATGGCCAGAAAAGTTTAAAAACCTAGTAGCAATAGTAATAGTAATAGTAATAGTAGTAATACCTGCAAATCCAACTAACCTGAAGATGCCTCTAGCCGGTCAAGTCTGCCAATCAGCCAGTCAATAGAACTTGAGAAATGTGCGCAGTTTATACGGTTTCCCCGGATCAGAGCAGCTGGAGGAAAAGAAGATGGCAACCTTCAGTAAAATGACTTTACTAAAATGAATTTTATTGTCTTTTATTTACCTTTAGTTTTATTCTATTTAAAGACGTACTGCAGAACTTTTGCAATTTTCTCAGTGACGCGACCCCTATCGACAGCTAATCTTGCATCTTACCTCTACTGTAAGCTCTCACCAGCCAGTTAAAGAGAGTCTGTTCTTGACTCTTGTCTTATCTCTTTCTCGCTTTCTTTTCCTCTGTTCCTCTGCTAATGTCTTCTTGCGTTTCTTTGCTGAATCCGCCACGGTACGCGTTCAAAACAGCTGGTGTGTTTATATCCGCTTGCTAGCGTGTGGCAGATGCGTAAAGCGAAACCCAAGATGTGATAATTCTCACCTAGTAGCTCATAGAAATGGTTAAGGATTGCCTCCCATCCTTCTCCTGTGTCACTCTGAGCAGCCTCAGCAAAATGTGAAGCGCTACTATATTGGTGTAGATGGTCAATACAATCAAGGACCAAATCTGTCACACCCTGAGGAGAAAAGCATAATCAGTATACTAAACAAACAATGAAAACTACAGGACCAGTTATGCATATTGCTCCACCTACCTCTACTTGAAACATATCCTGCCGTTTCTTTAGTGCAGCCATGCTTTTCTGTTTATCTCCATGACTTTGCCCCTCAAGAGGAGGTTGGAAGTAGTTGATAAGATCCTGGAGACTGCATGTTACTAACTTCATTGGCAGGTCGATGGAAGGAATGTTTCCTTCTTGATTGAAACTGTCCAGTTTCCTAAAGAAAAAGTGATGGATTTTTTTTTTTTAAATACAAATGAATGAATAAATAAAAACAACAAAAAATCAGAGGCATGTACTACGAAGCTTGATTAACATACCCCAGACATCTCTGTTACCTGGGTTGACTTATCCAGACATTCAGGATAAGCGGTTACCAACTCATTGATTCAACCCAAGGTTTTCATGTCTTGATCAGTGCACACTCATAAAAGGGGTGGTGTCTGCAGCGTCTGACCAATCAACATGGGGAAACCCGGCAGAGCAGAGTTCACCATGGAGGAGCAGACAATTATTTTTCATAAATATGAAAAATTTAAACACATCATCCAGGGCAAAAGCAACACTGTTGCCACAGCAACAGCTAGGAAGTAACGCTGGCAGAAAATTGCAGACTCTGTTATGCGTAAATTCGTCAGATTCTACAATATTAATTCATTGGACAAAATAAACAGACAGAACTCTGATTACTAAAGCCCAGACGTTTCAGGCATAGTGCTTCATCACATTCCTTTAGTTTTGTCTGTCTGTTGGCGACATAACTCAATTAGCTATAAACAGATTTTGATTACATTTTCAATAAATTTCAGGAATGGAATAAGGAACAAGTGATTAGATTTTGGGGGTGATCCAGATCAATGCTTGGATCCAGGAATTTTTAAAAAGATTCTTTACTATGGAAGATGGGAATAATTTTGCCACTAGAGCTTCAAGCTAAAAATAATCCACAATCATTGGCTAAAAATAATTCAATAAAATAAAAATGTAAAAAAATGAAAAAGGCTTGGCGGAGGTCTGTACTCCCTGTGTTTCTTAGAGAGCTGATTGGTCAGGAGGTGGTGCTTTCCACTTGTTGATCTCTTATCCAGAATGCAACCTGCTTTGGAGCAGGTTAGCTGTTCAGCATCTGTTACCGGGGTAACACACCTCGGTAAGAAGTTAACCAGTGTCGTAGTATGGAAAACCCCGGGTTAACCCCGAAGTTACCATGATAAGAGAAAATCCAGCTTTGTAGTACAGGCCTCAGATTGCATAATAATGACCCAGATTTCAAAATGTCTACTAAAACAGATCCATGTCTTTTGGTTGTTTCAAAATATTCTTGTTTAAATTAAGGATCCAAGAAGATACAGATAAGGTGTGTAGATATACTTTATATGTGTCACATAAGCCCCTTTCAGACATGCTCTGAAAAGAGGTAATGTTGTGGACTTTGTATTTTATACCGTTTGCATTCAGACAAACATCCCGCTTTTTTACCTCGGAGCTGTAGCGGACATTAACCGGCTAGCCCCCATGTCATAAGAGCAGAAATGTTTCGGCACATCGCACAAGAAATGTTCCAGACATGTCGCAACATTGAGACACCCTACCCTGTTTCGACAACCGACTTATCCAGAACATTTCCCCATGTGTGAACGTAGCCGCGACGTTAAAAGTCTGCGAGGAAGTGATATGTTTGAAAAGACAACTCCGGTTGTCTTTTGGTACCTTATAAAATGGGTGAACAGGAGAACAGCGCTACGGATTAGTCTGGCAATGTGAGATTCTTCCGTTTGACAACGAGACAGTGTCAGTCCATCGTCCATATGACCCTCATTGTGCAAAATTGCCTGAGGGGGAAAAAAAAGTTTTAATTTCCAATGACTCATTACATTGAAATGTTGTGGTAGTCAATATCATGAGTCTTGAACTTTCTGTTAATACTGACTGTCTACAGTAAAAGAGTAATACTGATTTTGTGGATTTACCTTCCGCTGAGCTCCCATACGACACTTTGCATCAGCAGCTTGGTACGTTAACCAGAGCCCAGACTCCACATGTTGACAGTAACAGACAGAATCTCCATATTTGATCTCTGGGATTCCCATGCCATCAGCAGTGGTCTTTGTGCCAGTGTCAAGTTTGTCCTATAAACAAAAGTCACCTATCAGCTATTAATACATATGTTACAAACAAAAATGTTACATAATAAAATGTTTTCAGTCATAAATTGGATTCTTGGATTATGACCTGATAATGACTGAAGAACCATAAATTCTCATTTTCAGACCTTTGATGATCTGAAGCAAAATGAGGTTGTCCCAATGTCTGCTTTGTCCCGATCAACCAGATGAAGGCCTTTTTCCTCCGTAAGGCCCAGGTATCTTCCAGTTGTCACATGGCAAAGTCTAAAGGGCTGACCCCAGCATGTATGCCTGCTACTCCAGCTAGGGAACGTCAAAAGCATTTTTCTGTTATTGTTTGGTTTTGTTTTCCTTTGAAGGAAATCGAATAGTCCACTTAGCTTAACTAGGTTTCTCATCTTTATTGTTAAAATGGCTCATGGCTGAGCAGGGGAAATAAGTGATTTCAAATAAGGTTCCAGCAAATATTCAGAAATGAATTCAATCAAATTAAATTAAATAATGAATTAAATTAAATGAAAAATACTTTATTTCTCCCCTAAGGGAAATTTTAATAAAATCATAATAATCCAATAGAACCTTTCTGACAAAAATGCAAACACAGATTCTGGGATTGTCCTTGGGGGTGACAAGCAGCAACGGAGAGAATAAACAAATCTTTTGTTCACTTACACAACCCGTAAAATTTCCAGCCTCCACAGGGAGCGGGCATGGGTAGAACCAGATCCACTCTCATAATGCATTATCCTAAATTAAGAAAGCATGTATGGTCACAAAAGTACAGTAAAGGGCATATTTTCTTGCTGACATGAGAGGAGGCCAAACTTTTAAACTGACCTTTGGAGCTCCTCTCCCTGCTCTGTAGGAGGAATAGTCAGACACGCGTCACTATGGCTGTGGAGCAGCCGCAATGTTTCACCTCCCTTCAGGTAACCTGAAATTACCAACAAAAAACACAAACTACACAGATTATGTATTGAAAACATCTTTTGCTACATCAGTGAAACTAAAGTTGCTGCTTACAAAGGTTTTTTTAAGCAGGCAAAACAACAGAGGATACTTCAAATGTATTGAGAGCACAGCTGTACTATTAACAACTAACTGCAGTTAGTGTTAGAGTAGCACTTAACATTGCTGTGTTGTTATTAATTTCATCTCTTTAATTCTTTACTTGATTTTGACCTTTTGACAATATGATATCATGGCATAGTATCAAAAAGTAGTTAAAAATGTTCCACAATCCAAACTAATTGTCAGGACAAAAAGAAAAAAGCCATAGAGTCAAAGGCACTGTAGATGCCCTGCAAGAACTGCATAGTAAGAGGGCAAGTGTATAAATTGTCTCTAAAGCTGGGTGCTCCCAGGAGCACAGAGGCCTCTCTGATTATGAAATGGAAAAAGTTCAGAAATCTCTCATCCCAAAAATGGTTGTCTGGTCAAACTGATTAAACAAGCCTGAATGGCTTTGGACAGAGATGTGAGAAAGCTCCCAACAGTCACCCTAAAAGAGCATCAGAGGTCATCTTCAGAGATGGAAGAACCTCTTAGAGGATGAATATCTGAACAATCAGGCTTAAATTGTTGTACAGCAGAGAGCCCATTTGAAGCTGGTCAAACAAAAAGCTGATTTTTAGTTCTTGGAGCAAAACTCTGACAACAACAGCGCACTAATGGGCACTATTCCCTGCCTTTCTACTTTGTAATATACTCCCTGTGATGAAGCATGGTGGTGGTAAGCTCATACTAGTAGCAAGGACAGAGACTGGTTTGGTCTGGAAGAATCCCAGTAAGCATTTTTTTCCAATAGAAAAGAACAAAAAAAGGAAAGAAAACTGTAGTGTCATGGACCACGCCCCCCTTTTCATTAACACATTACCTGTAGAAAACTGTTTCCTCCTTCAGGTTTCTAGGCACTTACATCTCTACAGATTTCTCCTGGTCTAAACACAACACAGACTTGGTGAAGAAGCAGCTGCACTTCCTGCGCATCCTCAGGAAAAACAACTTGGACAAGAAGCTGCTGCTGGCCTTCTATCCTCCTCAGTGGAGGATGTCATAACATACTCTCTGGGTGCGTGGTACCCAGGCATCACAGTTAAGGACAGAAAGAGTGTGCAGAGTATCATTGAAAAATCCTTGGCTGCCCCCTGCCCTCCCTGGATGCTAAATTCAGAATCTGTTGCCTCAGTACAGTCAAATCCATCACTGGTGACCCTTTCCATCCCTCACACCACCTGTTTGACCTGCTGCAGTCTGGATGGCACTTCAGGTCAATCAGATCTCACACTTCCAGACTCACAAACAGGTTCTTCCCCCGGGCTTTACAGACTGTAAATAAACATTAACCACGTAGCAGGTACTCTAGCTCATCGGCTGTTCTTTTAGACAAATAGATGACACCTCCCATTGAACTGGGAGGATTTGAAAAGATGGGGAGAATGGGATAAACTATCCAAATGTAGGTATTTCCAAGTCATCTACCACTTTTAAAGTACACTAAATTACAGGACTGAATCCCTTTATGAATGATAATTTTTTTTTTTTTTTTTTTTTTTTTGCAAGAATCCTAAAAACATGTATTTTCTGTGTTATTCTGGGTTAATGAGTGCAGCTTGACAGGAGAATCATTACAATTTCAGCAAAACAAGCTGCACAAAATAGATACCATTAATTATTTTCTGAATCAACTGTATTTCTTGATTAAAGCACACTTGTTTGAATTATATCACTTCAGAAATGACTGGGTTAACACGCTGAGAGCAAAAAGAAAAGAAACTTGCCTTGAGCAACGGCACCTCCAGAGCAGATGGGAGCAACACTCCACAGAGTTTGTTGGAAGGCTGCATCGACAATCAGACTGTCACACAAGCTCTTGTTGTCAGATACAGTGCCAAAAGACAGGTGCTGAGAGGAAAAAGAACAAAAATTAGAAAAAAGGCTCATCAACAATTAAAATTACTGATTTTTCTACCACAAAAGTGTTATCATAGCCAATTATGCAAAACAACTCCTCAGAGGCACAGAAAAAACAGATTTCGAGCTTTGCATGGAAGCGATGGAAATTAAATTAATAACAATTTCTGACTGAGAAAGAAATTTAAAGATGAAGAGGAAATAAACCAGAAAAGGAAATGAGAAACATTACCAACTATAAATATTTAATTTGTGAATTCTCTGTGTTTCTAACCAGGTTACAATGTTAGACACTTGACACAGGTATCATATTCATTGCAATAACTACAGTTACTCACCAGATATCTCTCTGTGGACACGCTGACCAGTATGAGATCATCTCCAACGCGAACCTTCTCACCCTCTGACCTCTGCCTGGATGCTGGATGGACAGTCCACCAACATGCCTCCCCTGATCCACACACACATATATATACTGTATATATACACACACAGTAGGGATGTGCATGACTAATCGATTAGTCAAAACGGGGCATAAGAGTTGACAGCTTTTTTTAAAGGGTTACTTTTTGTTTGGACGAGTCATGTCTCATTGCACGGAGAAATTGTGCTGTTTACAGCGCTGTATTAGAATAAGAGTGTGGCCACTTTAAGGTTGAACTAAAGGGGGTAGAGAGAGCTGTACAGCATCTCAGCTGGTCTGACATGCAGCTCAGGTCTGAGTCAGAGTGGGATGGTAGGAGCAGAGAAAGTTAGCTGTGAGAAACTGCCTGTTTAGCAGTGAATGTTTTTGCTACAAGCTTTAAGCAATAAACACCACAGAGCTCTTCTAGTAACAGCAGAGGCCCATGTCTGCTTTACCAATGCTGGGTAAAGTGAAGGGAGTTAACCCCGAAGCTAGCTGCTGCTTCCAGCCCATGAGTAATCACCTCTCTTCAGCCTCCCGACCTCAGTTTGGAGACAGAAGCAGGAAAGTTTAACAGCTTTTTCTGTTGGAGTATTTCACCGATAGAGGAGATATCAGACCAGAACAGCACAGTTACTAAACAGTCACACAAATGTTGCGCCTCGGGACCAAGAAGAGAAAGATGATGAAAAAGAAATGCTTTTGTTGTCGCTGAACGCTCCTGTGGGCGCAGCGTTTATTTCACCTAGCATAGCAGCTGCCCTATAAACGCAGCCAGCCCAGGTTCATTCCCAACGTATCCCTGACCCACATTCTCATCTACCTACTGTACAATAAATAACAATTGAACCAAAAATAAACAAATGTCCAAACAAGGTAGTAAATAAATAGGTACAATAGCAAATACCTGCTTTATCCTCTTGCAGACCAACATCAAAAGCCAACTTGTCATCTGAAGACTTAGATGAAGACAAGCAGCTCAGATACTGTGAGTGTAACAAACAATAGACATAATTTATATTTCAGTGAATAAAAAAATATTTTTTCAAATTTGATACAACTGCTACAACAGTAAATTAAGGCACAAGTCTTCTGGTTTATATGCAGTATAAAAAAAGACTCACCATGCCACTGTATGAGTGTAGGAATAACACTGCCTGCCCATAAAGAAGTGTGCGATGGCTACCTCCAGCTCCCACCTGTAAATCACAACATGAATAAAGTAAAAACAATATCACTTTAAGTTCAAAAGTCCCAAGTACAGCATACTTCTCAAAAAATGTCTTTTTTTTACTAGTTATTATCCTCTCTGCACTGTCTGCCTGTCCAGTTTAGAGTTAATTTCAAAATTATTTCATTTGTTTTTAAATCTTTCAATGGTTTCGCCCCGCCCTACCTCCCTAAGATGCAGCACTTTCAAACTTACTTCTTGGTTACTCAGGTCAGCTGACCAGCTGCTCCTGGATGTACCAAGGACACAGCAGAAGCTCAGAGGGGACAGGGCTTTTGCCGTTGCGGCTCCCAAATTGTGGAATTCAATGCCAATTATGTTAGAAAAGGCTTGTTCTTTGGCTGTTTTTAAGTCTGTTCCTAAGACCCACATCTTTGGTTTGGCTTTTGACCCAGAGTGAGCTGTTGATTTTATACAGATTTTTTTGTTTTAACTTCTCTGTTGCTTTTATTTGTGTCTTGTACTTTTATTTACACTTATTTGATTTTTAGATATTTCATACATTTTACTTATTTCTAAGGCATTTTATTCCTATGTTTGATTAGTGGTTGCTGCTATTTTTAAAGTGCTTTATAAATAAAGTTGGCTTGGCTTATCATATGTGAAAATATGCTGTTGAAGATCACTCATTTGTCACTGTTATAACAGTGGGCTGCCCTATAGACTGGAAAAATGGACAATATGATTGGGAATTCAGCCACTAATTTATGAACTGGAGTTTTTAAAGAAAAATGTTTTAATGCAGCCTTATACTGCATAATAACTGTATTCATTAAATTATGCCACACAAATGACATGGGTGCATAGCATATTAGTCATATTCATTAAGATGTACTGGGAGTAAAAATACTCACTTCTTCTGCAAGTTGTTCACTCTGGGTCAGCATTTCCTGCAGGGCTCGGACAGAGAGACACTGGGATAGGACGAAGGCGCATACAGACAGGTCTGGTGGAACATTCTGGTAGAAACAAAAAAGACAATACATTGAGTCAGCGAGATAGTTTCATGTCTGTCGGCTTGCTACACAAGCCAAGTGTTATTAGTGTCAAGGAGTACAACGTACTTGGAAATGATGGTAGAAAACCATAGTTTTTCAACGATGGTAGAAAAAGTCAACACATACATAGTAAAATATGCTCAACATTTAAGTAAGAACTACAAATATGTGACTTTGCTGTAAATCCTCAAAAGAAAATTTTAGAGAGGCAAACATCCTGTTTCTTTCAAACTACCCCAGACATAACTAGCTAAACTCATATGAAAATTACATATTATGTTAATTTTTCTTTACTTTTTGGATTTAAACAAACATAATAAAGAATACGCAATAGACTGGCGACCTGTCTAGGGTGTACCCTCCCTCTCGCCTGCTAATTGCTGGGATAGGCTACAGCCCCCTGTGAACCTGAATTGGACTAAGCAGTATAGAAAATGAATGAATGAATAAAGAGTACTTCATTAACTTTTCAATTAACAACAAGAATAATTTCAGTCATCTCCTTTCGCATGACGATAACTAACAAATGAAATGCTGGCAAGGAGGAAGAATGCTGCAACAACTGAGGAGCAGCTCTTTACCTTGCAGTTGGAAGTTGGCTCAAGCCGGCAAAGTCTGCTGCCAAATCCTTCAGCTGCAAGACAGAGCTTCAAATGTTCCCCTTGTGAGGTGAAGGTACTCTGTAAAACCACCTCATCTCCCTGAGAAAATGACACAGAAATGACAATTCAATCCATATTCTTTTTAAGTTACAATAAACCAACCATAAAATGAACCAAGGAATGTATGTGTGAAATGTATTTAAGCCTGTCATGTTAGCATGATTTTTACAACAGCAGGAAATACTCTCGTTCCACTGAAGCTGCATGTACAGGAAATTTCTGTCACTTCACATTAATCTTATCTCCATTTAAATGCCACATGGACCATGTCAAACAAATTAGGCATCTCTATCCTATTTAAGGAACTGCAAAAAAGGACAACAGATGACCAGGAATACCAACACCTCTCTGCAACCAGGCTACAAACCTCCATATTGGGAAGACGCTGCTCTATCTGACCCCTAATTCACCCTTCTTTCCACTCTTCATATCAGCACCACTCTGCAATCAGTCGAACACATTCCACATTGCCGAGGCACTGAGAGGCATCCTGAAGGCTAAAGCATTTAGATCTATGTTCATGCAGATGGAACAGTCTTCCACATGTCTTGGTATGAGTTTTAGGCTGATGCTGGTAGATATTACAATCTATATATTGAAGGCTCTCTCAAGTGTATTTTTATAATGGAGGGCAGCCACTTCAGAGATCACTTCTGAAAACATTAAAAAAAAAAAGTGGGAGAGAGGGGACAAAAACAGTTTTGCTTTTTTATTAGAAAACATTTTGCCTGTCATCTACCAACTAAATGAGACATGGTTTGTCAGGATCTAGGCAGTTTCCTACCACAGCTGAGCATCTGCCCAAGGGAAGCCTTGCATAAATGCATGGCAGGCATATCATGGAACCATCTCATTAAATTAATTTGCTCCAATCTATCAATCTGCATAGCTGAATAGATGTTTGTGTCTCATTTGCATACCACACACTCCTGTGAGTCCCCGTTATCGAAGGGCAGAGATTACAAGATGTGAGAGGACATTTAACAGCTAGGGAACAATGATAGCATCTTAGAGGGGGGAAATGGGAGAAGTCATGTTGGGGGCCATTTATACTGTCAGTAACTTAAAGAAAGAAGTGATCAACATTACCAAGCAAGTAGCTGGGAGCTGCATGCTAACAAAAAAATAGGTGACATCTAAAACATTTGTAATTTTATCATTATTATTAGTAGTAGTTGTAGTAGTAGTAGTAGTAGTAGTAGTAGTTATTGTTGTTGTAGTATTTAAACTATTTTTTATGTTACTATATTTTTATGTTTTATGTTGCTATACTAATGATATGTAGGTAATAATAATATTCACGCAGAAAGATTAAATTAGCCCAAAGATGAAAAATAGCATTATAATGAGTAACTTTTTGTCACAACACAAAATTATTCAAACCTAACTGTATCATTTTATATCAAACTGAATATAACATTCCCTTCCTAAGAGGAAAATTACTAACAGTTTCACCTCAGTGTTGTTTAAATTAGCTTAATTAGCCATTATCTGGATGTAGTTTGACTACACATTAGCCATTACACTCAGTTTAAATTGAGTCTGACTCACCGTTCGTAAAAACTGGAATTCATCGTCGCCTTCCTCAGTGTCAGTCATTATTTCTACCAAACTGGCCACATTTGACAGGAACAGTGTTGAGGAGACGAAGGAAGTGACAGAGTAGCAAGCGGCAAGAAGGTGAACGCACGGCCTGAGTGGGTGGAGTCGACGATGAACCGTTGAGAGAAACCAGAGCATCTCTACACCTACTAGGTATAAAAAGTTTATCACACTGTTCCTTTTTAGTAAGGTTTAAAAATGTTAGCTTTATCTACAAGTTTCCCCCTAAAGTTAATTGGGTGGTGGTGGGGGGGTTGTTGGTTGGTTGTGAGTTTCCCCTTGCTTTTTAAGAAGGTCTTAATAATTCATGTTTATTCCTTGTTCTAACTCTTGTTTTTTTATTTTTTTTATTTTAAACTTTTATGTCTTTATCTATAATTTTCTATCTATCATGAGTCCTCCTGGCCCTAAACAGTCCACTGTTGGTAAGCTTTGTTTCTCAACTAAACCAAAAGCCATCAATTTTAAGATCCGTTCTTTATTTCAAGACAATCTGGTTTCATCCCCATCTCGTGTATCCTATTGGAACACCTTTGTTCAGAAACTTGATTGGGTAAAAGTCTGGTTTCTCCCACACAAATGTTTTCTCACTAATAAAGTCAAAGAAGTTTCTTTTAAATTAATTCACATATTTTATCCAAAATTTAAGAAATTCAAAGCTGTTATTGATGTTTCTTGTTCTTTCTGTAAACTTTACCCTGAGATCTACTGACCTTTTTTGGAAATGTATATGCTCACAGAACTTTTGGAAGGACATTGTTGTAGGTACCGATATCCAATGATATCAAACCAGGTTTCCTTCTGTACTTTGAAAATGTTTTGTTTGGTATCACGGATTTCAAGATGAAAGACTCCTCTGCCATATTTCTTATCAACCTGATCCTGTCCCTCGCTAAGTTCCATATTCATAAATTTAAAGTAATGCATAGAAAACCGCTTTTTGACCTCCTTATAATGGATGTAAAATTGTATGTCAATGCACTCTCAGATTCAAACAACAAAAAGGCTATAAAAACAAAAGATATTTGTAATGAATACAATTTAATTTTGTAACTCACATTTATTTGTTCTTTATTTTAATTTATTTTACTGTTTTGTTTTGTTTTAGTTTTCTTTTGTCATCTGTTTATTTTTGATTTTCACTTTTTGTTTTGTATTATTCTTCTCTTTAATGTCTTATGCTCTTTGATGTGTAATTCTTTTCTTCAAGATTGCTGTTAATCCTGTAAGAGAAGTGAAGTTATGAATAAAAACAAAAAAAGAAGTCTCTCTGCGCCATTTTGTTTTTTCAGCAACTGTTGTTTTAGGCAAGGCTAGTTTATGTATATTGCACACATAAAACATTAGAGGCTTTACAGCGGGGTGCAGAGGAAGCATTAAAAAGTACATTAAAAACAAAAAAGAAAGAAATGAAATAAAAACAGAAGAAAAGAAGAATTTTAAATCAAAATCAAGAGAAAAGGAGAAAGAAAGAACAACAGATTAAAAACATGATCAAGCTTAAAATTCAATCTTTTTTGGCCTATTAAATAGAAACTATGTAAATGCAGCAGAAAACAGGAGGGTCTTTAACCTTGATTTAAATAACCTGAGTGTTTCTGCTGATCTGAGGCTTTCTGGGAGTTTGTTCCAGACATGTGGAGCATAGAAGCTGAATGCAGCTTC
>JBBBVU010000017.1:19286745-19324957 GCA_037177055.1 Atherinosoma microstoma
CTTCTCCATGTCTGGTTCTGACTCTGGGAACTGATAAGAGACCAGATCCAGATGACCTGAGGGGTCTGGTAGGTTCAACAGGTCAAGAGGTCACTGGTGTATTTTGGTCCTAAACCATTCAGAGCTTTATAGACCAGCAACAGAACATTAAAGTCTATCCTCTGACAGACAGGCAGCCAGTGGAAAGACCTCAGGAGTGTAAGCAGGTGTGTAAAGAAAAAAGAGATAAAAACCCACTGCTCACCAGTGACTATCGAGGAACAATGCCTCTAAAGGGATTTTGCTTTATTTGATGAAGGTTACTGAACTTAAGCATTATTCCAGAATTTTCTGTTCCACCCACAAAATTGACGGTAATTACAGGAGATGCTCGATTTTGTGGGCAGACTCTTTAACAGCTGTGCACCTTCTTCCTCTGCTTCAATATTCTGTCTCTTTGCCTATGGGCCACAGAATCTCTGAAATCTGTCAAATGTGGCTTGTTTAGTTGAAATAGTCACTAGTGAAGAAGGAAATTATAAAATACACTCTGAATTACACTAGAAGTTAATTATCCAAGCTTAATTGATTGGAAGTAATCCCAGCTGAATGCTGTCTTCATAACTATTGCAGGTGTTTTTGTTGTCTTTTGTTGTTGTTTTCCAGAAAACAATTTGAAAACTATCAGAAAAATACACAGACCGAGATTAGACTGGCACAAATAGGCTAAATGAGACTTTTAAAAAAGGGGTTTAGATGTTTGCAATGTACTGATTATTACAACTAAAGTGGTCATTTAATATAAAAAGTAAAGACAAATATGCAAAATCTAACAGCCAATGATATATTTTTATTAACAGTAGTTTAGGATGGTCCTGCATTGTGCTGCACAAACACTCTGTGATAACAAGAAAAACTTGCTTTGAGCCAAACCACAGGTTTTATCAGTGTCTCTTCAGCTTTATTGGCTATTTAACTTACTACAGTTGTCACATCTGGTGGTTTTATGACTTTTCCATCATCTTCATAAATTGTTTGGACAGACAAATATGTTCACCCACACAGACGGTTGGCAAGATGAAACTGTATGAATGCTCATATAACTATCATCACAAACGTGATAGAACTTGTACAATGCTGCATTCACTTGTACTTGGACATCTGATGTTTACCCAGGTACAGGTCAGCTTACACAAAATATTTGTTTAATCAATTTGATTGTCCTTTTTTTGGGGGGGGGGGATCACACTTTAGGGGAGGCCCATGCTCCCAACTAGGCCACCTTTAACTTCTTTTCATTTAAGATTTTTTTTTTTTTTTGAAAGGATACAACAGAATCTACAAGCTTAAAACATATTTTATTCATTCTCTAAGAGCGATGCATATTTATTTTGTTGATTATGGAAGCTGAGACTAAAAATGCATTTTCACATCAAACAAGGCAACAAGAGCCGGTCTGCTCAAAACATCACTTTGGCAGAATTGGAAAATAAACCATTCATACAGTGAGCCTTTCTTGTTTTTTTTCCATCACATTTTGGTAATACAACCATATGGAGGTACCTTAGTTCCACCAAAATTCAGTCTGCAGAAAAGACATTGGTGATAGCAAAAGGTTGATATTTGTCTGATGTCTTTGCAAAGAGAGATGGATTCCTGAAATACCCTTTTCGGGCGGCTGTAGCTCAGGAAGAAGAGCAGTCATCTTCCAACCAGAAAGTTGGTGGATCAATTCCAGGCTTCCCCTGACTACACGTTGAAGTGTCCTTGGACAAGATGCTGAAACCCACATTGCCTCCCGATGTGTCTAGAGGGGTATGAATGTGTGTGATTGGTTAAAGGACTTAGTGTGTTCCAACAGAAGTGCTGTGTGCGTATTACAGAAATACTGTAATATCGTTGGGGAATTTCCTTCGTAAAAACATCTTTTATATATTAAAAAAAAAGACTTTTGACGCAAACTAATCCTGACTTAAAGTACAATGTTTACTGTTTTTGCATTAAAATAAATCTCAACTAGTGAAGGTATAACATTTCCCAGTCTTAAGAAATCTAGCAGTAGCTTCTATTTACACATGGATTATGGCTTCATATATTTTCTAGCATTGTGACAAATTGTAAAGGAAAGACATAATTGAAGCGAAAAATTATTAGACCGAAGTAAATGGTTGGATTAGTCACAAACAGTTTATTGAATTAATCCATTACCCTGATGTACAAATTAAATAAACTGTTTGACAATATAGCCAAATACTTTCTTTCATGTGTTTGTGCTGCCTGAGAATCTTTATTTTGCTACCAATAACTAATTAAATTTAAATGAAAAATTAGGACATTTCTTTTAAAGTTAATTGGTATACGAGTCTGAATTTGTCGGTCACAGTAAAATCAAATTTAATTGAAAGCAGATTACTTGCTTTTGATGGGTTTTTTACATTCCCTGTGTGCTCTGCTGTTTTGAGTTTAGTCTTTTTGTTGTGGCCAATGATATTCACAGAAAATCTCAGTTGATGAATCCAGTATTTTAACTGTTTTCCAAACGAGGGTGAACTCAACACAGTTTCTTGATTATTTTTTTCACTGAAAGCATCACAAAAATGGTTTTAGCTGAATATAATTGGCTAATAATAGAATATAGGGATACATGCACACAAGAATATTTTCCTTAAATTATTAGTGTACTCAAATACTTCACTTGTGTATGACAACACACTGTACTAAAGTATTTATTGAAAACTAGAAGAAAGAAAATATCTGTATGATGTAGACAAAATGTAGACAAAGAAGGATCAGTATTCAAATACCTGATATTGTAACATAAGGACTTCACAAGTGGCAACAAGGAAAATTGGGAAACAAGAGTTGAAATATTTAGGCAACACTACTTTACAGGCACATAACACAAAGACAGTTATGCTTATGCATAATTTTTAAGCCAACTTTTCTAAAGCAAAAAGAAGAGAGTAAGTGCTGATATGTAGTTAAAATATTCAGAGGATGCTTTACTTTTATCAAAACATGTCAGAATAATCAAAGATGTGTGGGACGTGTGTCATTCCTCAAATGCATAATAAAGCACATGATCATTTCTTCTGCATCTACTGCTGCCATCCTCAAATAATTGAAAGGAAGGAGAATGTGATCCCTAACGTTTACTCATCTTGTGCCTTTTGGCAGGTATTTCTGATGTACGTATAAGCATCAGTGCATTTGTTGCTGCCAGATATTGTTTTAGCTAACATTTCTCCAAATATATGAACACAGTATATTTAGCCTTCTGTGTTGTGAGCCTTTAAAGCACCAAGCTATTGTAAACATTTACTTTTGCATTCATGCAGTTTCCCATTTTTCCCATCTGTTGGTAATGCATTTTTTGGGCCCGTTTATTGATGGATAGCAGTGGATCAGAAACTGCTTTGACAAACTGTATTCCACTTCAAGCAACTCAAAACGCCTTGTCAGAAGATTTTATTCCCAAAACAAAGACACTGTGTGGAAACATGAAAATGCATAATACTTCAAGCAAATAGGACTACTTTTTTCTTGATAAACCACAGCAACATTATAATTTTGCTGGTGTCTCACAACTTTACCTTAACGGTAGAATCATTTCTGTCCAATTATGTATATTGTTTGACTTAATCTTTTTCCAATTTAATTTTACCGATGAGGACATAAATATAGTTCCAAGAAACATAACATTAATTGGCATGATTGCAGACAGATTAATGCATCAAACAAATATCTGAATGAATGCTCTGATTTAATCAAACACATTTAATCCACTGTGTTTATAGATTACTTGATTTCATAAAGAGATTGAAGGCAGGTAGGGTGGGATGCAGGGGAAAGGTAAAATGGTCAGTACACAAGAGGTTTTCTGGTCAGATTAAAGGTCGCTCTCTCCATAGAGGGCAGTGGAGAAGGCAGTGTAGTCTAATGCGCCTGGAGGTGCTCCAGGGCCAGCGTGAGGCGGCATCCTCATGATGCAATACTCTGCTTGTTCAGGAGGAAGCTCTCTCCTAAGCTCATCCACAAGTATGTAGGGCTGTGTTGGCAAAAAAAAAGGACATTTAATTCAGAATTCATCCAAGTACCCACTTCTTTTTTCCCAATTTGTGCACAAAGAGATGGCAAGTACTAGGGGGAATAAAATGACGAGACAAGAATAGCATTGGCTTACAATATCTGCCTGTATGCCAGCAAACTGCAGCAGCTGAAACGCACACATACCTTATCAGCTGCCAAGATCCGGAAGGATGCCACAACCTGCTCAGCAGTGTCTGTATCAGCAGTCTCTCTGGTCATAAAGTCAATGAAAGACTGGAAGGAAACAATTCCTGTACTATTTGGATCCACCAACATCATTATTCGGGCAAACTCCACCTCTCCCTAAGACAGGCATGATTGGAGAATGTGAATGTCTGCATGTATGTAGAGTGAATAGACCCATACACCCGATGTCAGATACCGTACCAAGTCATAACCCATCGAGATGAGGCAGGCTCTGAAGTCATCCGTTTCCATGGCTCTATTCTTCTTCTACAACCAGATGACAAGTTTTAGGTTCATAGGAGGGAAAAGTAAAAAATTAGTCCATGAAATACAAGTATTTTCTGAAGTGATGCTTATTCTGCTAACACTGTAGATAAATAGCACTGCTGTACGTTCACATAAATAATACCAAGTAGACTGCTCTCCATTTCAAACACATTATCTGTTAAAGTGTGATATGAGAATAAGGTGAAAGGTTAGTGATGAATGAGATTTCTGAGCATTAGTAACTGTGTGTGAAGATATTATGTGCAAAGATAAGACTTATCGGCACACAGCTTAATTGTGCTGATGATTCTGGATGAGATTTCAATTTGTTTCAGGCTGTTACCAAACAATGTAGGGATGAGCCACTCTGTTGAATTCCTACAGATATGACTGGAATAATAGCAGCATCCATTTTTGCATTTTCATCATACTATAAGAGCTGCAATGTGAAAAAACATTCTAAAATATGGTTGAACACTCCACAGCACAATTACAGCTAGTGTAACAGACAGATTATTTGCAATAACAGTTTTATGGCATCCACAGCTGAAGTCTTGAATCTTTATCCACCTCTATTAAGAATTACTTGGAGGAAAGACTACTGTAGAAGTAACTTTGTGGCTTTTGTGCTGCTTGTGATGTGAAAAGGAAGAGTGCTATACCCTGTCAAAGTGGTTGAAAGAAGATCTGAACTCATTCATCTGCTGCTGGCTGATACCCTTTGCATCCCGGGTCAGGATCTGGGTCTCAATCTCGTTGATGGTTCGAGCAATGGTTGTGAGGAGCAGCTCCCATCCCACACGGATGTGCTATTGATGTAGGGACAGAAAATGTTACCACAGTGAAGACTAATATGGAAGCACATAAAACCTGCACATCTACATATATGCTGATAATGATAATGATAAATATTTGTGAATATTGATGCCATATAGTGTATTTATGTTACATGTACACCCCTGTTCACTCCATCTATGTGTGCATATACTGTATTTGTAACCATTTTCTACCATCCTGTACCTCCATAGTGTAGTTGGTGTGTTTGTTGTCAAACACAAGTGATTCTTGGATTAGTTGGTGGTCTCCCTCCAACTTGTCAATGTTGGGTTTATAAGCAACAATGACATGCTCAATTTGTTTCAGCTGGGTCATCTGGTCCTCCAGCGTGCCTCCAATCTCCAGGGAGCAGCGCCCAATTTCCTATCAAGATAACAGATGCAACAGGGTCAGCTTAATTTTAGGAGCAATTTAGATCTAAGATGCAAGTCTAAAGAGCTGATGTTTCGCTTATGGAGCTATTAACTTGCTGCTAACAAAATTCTGTGAGGATATGATATAGAAATTTTGCATGTGTATAATTAGATTTAGTACATTTACTTGGTTGATTATCTTAAAAGTCACAGCATCTCAGTTTTCAAACAAATTTGAAAATAATTATCTTCCATTTTATGTCTTTTGTTAATTGGATGCAACATTTTTTATGAAGTCTATTTAATCAAACCTCCATTCTGGTCTGAATCCATGGTCCAATGAGATTAGCCTGGGCAGCAAACTGCCTTCTGAACCTTTCATGGGCATGCTGGCGAGCCATTTCCTCCTGGAGGGCACCATCTCTCTGAGGAACCAGCTTCTTCACCTAAAAATAAAACATACAGAGGTTAGATATTACTGCTAAACTGACTCCCCTGAAAAAGGTTTTAGACTTGTGCTAGGATACTTTGATTTTGCACTTGAATCTAACTGGGTACTAAATGCTTCAGTTGTATAATAAAATCTAAGAGTAATTCATTATGGCAATCATTAAACTTAAACATTAAACTATATCTATATAAACTATATATGCTCCATCCTTCATAAGACATCCTGTCTGAACTCTTCCATGTAGAGATATTGTCAGTTTTAAAACACTACCTACCTTCTCCCACTTGTTGAGAAGCTCTTCTGTTGTGATGGTGCTGTAGGGGTTGATAATGTTGGCCTTGATTCCATAGCTCTGGGAAATTTTCTGCACCTCATTGTGGATTCCCAAGATGGCCTGTCTCTCCGCATCCGCCTCGGGCAGAGTGGCTTTGAACTGCTCATGAGCTGCGATTAGACTCTGGAAAAGGAAGTAAATGGTAAAGTTAGTCTTACTTGGACTCAGCAGCAGTACTATGAAATATTACTCTTATTTTACTTTTCAAACTGTAAGCTTACCTGGACCTCTTCAATAGTATGAACTATGAACATGTCCTGCAGATCTTCCATGGCCCCATCCATCCAGTTGTTGAAAGGAGCTGACCTCTTAGCAAACTCCAGGAATAACTGATCAATAGTCTCCAGCAACTTATCTGTGCGCTAAGAGGATGACAAAATAGATCTTTTCATATCTCAAAAATAGTACATTACTTAACACGGTCCTCATTTTTATATGTCACACATCCGAAACATCCCATGACCTGTTTTGTTAAATAGTGCTGGGGAGCATAACATTGTTTTGCAATGTTAATCCCCCCCCCCCAAAAAAAACAAAAACAAATCTGGCCTGCTTGTTCCTGACACAATCCTTCCCCTCATGCATGAGTATAATGTAGAGTAGGTGGTTGGACAGAAAGAGCCCCCTGTCACTGTCATTCAGAGTTAATCCATGGCACTTTTCCCAGACCCTCACACATTTGCAGGTCTGGAATGACTATCATGGATCAGAGGAAGTGGCTGGTGGGCTTTGAGCCAGTCACTTCCTGGACAGAACTATATCCATTTCTCTTTCATCCCATCTGCCCATCGATTTCACACTTCTACATGGGTCAAGGATTTTAGAGGGGATCCAGTTATGTCTTCACTCTTCAGGTCATTGACAGACATCTAAATGTGCTTATGTTAAGGTTTGGGATGCAATTTAATTTGTTCATGGAACCTTAGCACACTCTTGTGGGGACTTCACATAACCCAATACATAAGATCTTATGAGCCATGAACAAACAAAGCTCTAGATATGCCTCTCACTTGCTCTAAAGTCACATCGCGTGTATCTGATCATGTCTAACCTCCAATGCTTCTCTCCTCTTCTGAGTCAGAGTTCCCAGCTTGTCCCATGAATCACAAATGTTCTGGCAGCGTTGGTTCACAGAGGCAATGTCATGGTAATCCAGCTCACTGAAAGAGAAACCATTTTAATCTGCATTGTCCCAGATCAGCATGCAAACCACCCCCTGCACAAGAGTCAAGGGGTAAATTACATGCCTCTTGTTAAACTGCTGTACAACAAGAAAGAGACGTTTTAACTTGGGGCCAACTTTTACGGGCTGGAAAGAGCTCCGAGTACAGGTAAGCTGGATGGTGACTATACTGTCAGGGCAGCGCATCACAGAAATCCGACAAAGTTCTGCAAGCACCTCTTCCATTTGAGGCGAAGCAGAATATTTATGCAAGTAGTTGAAGGGAGAGTTCAGACCAAATACAAACGCAAGTGTTAATTTAGAAATTTTATTTCAATGTCAAAACAAGGAACACTGACTCAAACAGTAAACTGCAACAATCACTGAAGCTGCCTTTACTCATTTGTCATCTAAAGTCCTGTTCAGCTGTGAAAGCCTTGAAATGTTTGCCAGTCCATCGGAGCCTGGATTTGAGGAGTGTTGGGGTTCTCAGGAGTGGGAGACTGGTATTCCTCATAGCCAACTTGAGTGGTATGGTCCCTACCAGCCACATAATCCGTCTGGACATGAGACATTGTACCAGGAGGCAGTCGGCCAGTCAAGAATAGGTAGAACAGATTTGGAATGGGTACCACTGACTCCAGGTTGCCTGCTGAGAGAGGACTAAACGTCTGAGCTGAGGCATCAGGAGACATCGGTGCAAACTCTTGGCCTTCAGTTTCCCGCTCTGAGTTTCCATGCTCAAAGATAGATGCTGTTGTACTCAACTCACCCCCTTGAAAGTTAGGTTCTGGATATGCAAGCAGTGGCAGCATGCCAGCTTCCTGCTCAGTTACCCTCTTTTGGGTTCCCTGCTCCAAACCACTGCCAGAGTCAAAAAGCAACTCTGCCTCTTGACCAGGTGGAATGTTGACAGCAGGTTCAAGCTGAGGATTGCTAGACATCCACTGGGTAGATGTAGACTCTTTCATGGGTTCTTCTGGAGCAAACACAGAACTGGGGGCTGGAGACACTTGAGGATTACCAGCACTGACCATCCATGACATACCGGAAGCAGGTACAGTCAGTTTTCTTTGTGGGACACCACCAGCCATCCATGACACTGCAGGACCCTCTGGATTGGAAGGAGGACCTGGCAGTTCTGAGCTATGAGTTGACCATGAGGTAGGCCTTTCTGAACTAGCAGGGACAGTCAGTTTTCTTTGTGGGACACCACCACCACCAGCCATCCATGACACTGCAGGACCCTCTGGATTGGAAGGAGGACCTGGCAGTTCTTCTGAGCTATAAGTTGACCATGAGGTAGGCCTTTCTGAACTAGCAGGGACAGTCAGTTTTCTTTGTGGGACACCACCAACTGGCCATGAGACTGCAGGACCCTGCATATCAACGGAAGGACCAGGCAGATATCTTCGTGGGGGTCTAGCAGTCACCCATGCCACAGTTGGATCAGCTGAACCACTGGTCCTAGGATGAAAGGAAGGAGTGAAAGTGTTCTGGAAACCAGGATTCATCACCATGTTAGGACCCTCATGATTGTGCTGGGTCCAGCCTGTAAAGGGGAAAAACAATGTTTGTGGTAAAACATGTCAATGGGACCAATTTGCTTGTGATTAGAAGTACTTCAATACAGTTAGCCTATGAGATTTTGTCGTACCTATGGTAGAATAAGAAGAGACATTCCAGCTTAACAGAGCAAGGAGGATCAACTGGCTAGAAAGAGAGATAAAAAAAACAATTAAAATCTTTTGGTAAAAACTTCAATTCATGATTGAATCAAGGACTTAAGTAATTAAAATCTGTAAAACCTCACATACCTTGATAAACTCCAAGAAGCCATTTTGCTTGTCAACTGAACCTCTTCCATCCTTCCTTGGGGTGGCAGTTAAATATGAAACGGGAGATACTCAGTGACCAAGCCCATAATGAAAAGTTAACGATGCACAGGTGTCTCTCATTGACTGCTGATTGAAAACTCCAGCATGCCAATCAGCCACAACTTTCAGCTTTTTGTTCCGATTTAATTCAGTCACGCGATTTTAAATATAAAAAATAAAGTCAGGAAACTTTCACGTTTCACTTTTACCTTTCGCCCAGCAGCGGTTTTAAAGTGGTTAAAATCATCTCAACTACGGATATCTCAGGTCGCCGTTTGTGAGAAAACCATTGTACAGAGTCATTTTCATACAGTCTTGCCTCCTTTTTTCTTCATCTTCTTCCACTTTGTAAAATGTGAATACGCAAAGCAGAAGAGGGTTTTTTGGACCACTGAACTCTATGTGAAAACAGTGCATTGTTGTGCATATATTTATTGATTGTCATAAATGTAATTAAGCCAGGCAATCATGGATATAGGTTTTACAGTGTCTACTTCCAACTAACTCTTAGAATAATACTCAAGAGAGAGAAAGAGAAAACAAGGCTGCAAAAGTTTACTCTGCTATTATCTTTCTCCTTCGGATTTTATGTTGTTTTATTTTACGACATAGGGCTGTTTCAATGTGTTTTATATTTATACTTATTTTATCTTAACTCATTTTATGTCATGTGTCTGCTCTCATGACTGTAAATTTTCTGTACAGCACTTTGGTCCGGTGCGGTTTGTTTTTAAAGTGCTTTATAAATAAAGCTGGATTTGAATGGATTCTGAGTCTCAAGAAAACTACAAGCATTTGCTATAGTGGGTGCATACTTTAGCTCCTGTGCAATGGCAGCAATCTGCTCCACTCTGTCCTGGTGGGCTGCCAAGTCACTCTCAAAGGCCTCATGTTTTCGAAGCAGTGCTCTGATTTCTGTCAAGGTGGCTGTTTCATAGTCCTTCTGGGACAGGATCACTTCTTTACCTGATATTGCATAAGAGAAAGGGAAAAATGTAATAAATAGGTTTGAACAAAACACAGGCCTTATTTAGTCATTGCAGATGTAGAGAATATCCTGTTGCAAACCATGACCAGTTGATTGTGTTGGACAGACTCTAAAACCTTTAATTACGTCTCATTAGGAATCCTAAACAAACCCTGGAGTTAAAAGAAACACTGAAAGGAGGCTGAGAAATACAGATGGATGTAGATACACAAAGACCTCATAAATCAAGATGAACAGATAAACAATCAGACCTATAGACATAGCAGCAAAAAAAAACACAACAGCAAGCATGGCTGCAGTTTATAATCAAAGTGTTCATTTCAAACTGACCATTGGCCCAGTTTTCATGATTGGTGGCTTTTTGGCGGAACTTTTCTGCCAAGTGGTCCAGCCTCTCCAATCTACGGATCTCTGTGAGGAGCCACTCCTCAAAGCCTTTCTCAGCCTGCTCCAGGCCCTGCCATGCACTGGTTATATCCTGTGCACACAATGAAAGTGGAAAATCACATTTTAATTTAACTTGTTTTACTTACTTTTTGAATTATTCCTAAAGAAGAATATTTGACCAATAACTGTTTAAAAGGTCGTAAAAAAACAAAGAAAGGAAATGTTGGTTATGAGACTGAATATAAAAAGTGGTTCAAAACTTTAAAAATACTTCTTTTTTTTTTACCATATATTATAACCAGAGAAAGAGTTTGAGCTTGTGGCTTACAGAAACCATCTTCCCTTCAGAGGGCATAAAAGCAGGGCGATTGCTGATGCGTAGCTTGGTCTGCAGGGTGTTAAAGTTAATCTCCAGCTGGCATTTCTCCTGCACTTTAGGGGGCTTGTGCTGGCGTCTGTAGTCCCTGAAGTCCTCCAGCTTCCGCTGCATCTCCGCCATGGTCTTCTCTGGGGTCCGGTTTTCCAGCCAGGGAGTGGTGCGGTGGATCCACTCCAGCAGCTGGGAACGACAATGACAATATGGGAATAAGTGGAGAAAGGAAAAGCTCCATGTTAGAACAGATTCTGATTTCTGTGGATGAGGATCATCTAATTACATAAATAGGATATCAGTGGAGATAAGAAAATCACTTTTAGACCTAAAGTCTGTGGTTTTATTTTGAGCATGTGGTGATATTACCATCATATACAAAGTGTCATTTACAATAAATAAAAAAAGTTGTACATTTCTTAACAGAAACCTTACCTCACTGGCCAGTCTCTCATACTCCTCCATCAGTTTCTCATTCTCTTGGTTTACGCCAAGCACCTTACAGATCCTGTTGGCAGCTGTCTCTGCCTGAGAGCACAGGGCATGAGAACAATGTAATTAAATCAGCAGGACTCGCACCCATTGATCTCTTGTTAATATGTCATCAAAAACCATTATCTTCACAGCACATTTACTGATTGACATTTTCAAATCAGAGTCATAATAGGCTGCTGCACCTGACTGTGTTCTCAGAAAACATTTGTACAAAGATCATGTAAAAAACAGTAAAATGTAATGAGACAGATTCAGCTTCTGTACCTGTTCAGCTCCAGCAAAAGCGTGGTAAAAGCAGGACATATAGGTCATGATAGCTCTCTCATCAGGCTTGGGGGTGTTGATGATATCTGCAGCGTGAAAAGTGAGGGGAGGTCAGGATGGCAGAAAGAGAGAGACAAGCAAAAATTACAACTAATTTGGAGAAGAGAACAGAAATTCCACATCTATCAGAGTTTTACTTTACTTAGTTTATAACTGGTTTTGCTGTGGTTTAAGTTCTGTGCCAATAACATATGATTATGCAACAGAAACATGATGACATATAAAGATGATCACTTTATATTATCTGCTAGACCCTTCATTTTAAATGTATAGCCTAGTAAAATCATAAATGGAAGTATATAAAGCGTGAATAGAGTTTGTATAAAACAAGCTTGAAAGTCAGTAATTGCTGTGAACACATTCTGATGAAGCTTTCTTGTAATTTCTCTAAGTAATCTTCAGAAGATCTCCAGGCCTCTTGAAAGACATTTTAAAGCTCTTCTTCGGATATTGGCTGCCTCTTGCGCTGTTCTCTGTCAAGATGATCCCACACTGCTTCAATAATGTCAAGGCCTTTAAAGGCATGAGAACAAATTTTGAGTTTTTGCAACAAGCTGTTTGTAATAAAATTGCCAAAAGATCCAATTTAGATTTGGTTCTTTGCAAAACTGTGTGTTTTGTGTTGAGACAACACAGATTCACCCCGTGAGTGAAGTGAATAATTCATAAGTTTGTGGTGAATGGTTTAATTAACATCCACCCATCCATTCATGTTCTGTACTCGCTTTATCCAATCAAGGTTTGCATGTGCTGGAGGCTTAACAAACAAATTCCTTTCAAATGGTTCAACAAGGTGAAGAAGCTGCCAATTTCCAAAGAAAAACTTCAAAAAGCCTTCAGAGGGCCTGGAGAACTGTTACTCAAGACCACTTTAAAAGATAATAAGTGAGTTTAACTCTAAGAAAATATATAAAGAAATGAGGGGTGGCTCAAAACTTTTGCACAGTGCTGTAGTCGTAGCCAAATCATCTTTATTTTTAAAAAGCAAAAAACTCATATTAGCCATTTACCTTCTGCATCCAGCATCTTGGGAATGTCCAGGTGTTTTTCAGCTATGTCGAAAGCCAGGTTCAGGTTCCCCAGAGGATCATCCTAAAAACAAGAATCAAATTCTACATCACTGCACAGCCATGCCAAACTTAAAATGCCAATGAGCTGCTCCACATGCAACTGAGGATATAAACTCCCTTGTTAAAGCTTTCCATACATCCAGTACTTCACATGCATATTAAAAGGAATTCAAAGACTGCATTGGGATTTTCTAAAGCCATGGGATTTACAAGATTTTCACAGGAAATTCAGCTCTTAGCTGCTCATTTTTTCTAATTAATTACATTTATAAATTACTCATTGGACAAAATTACTCTTAAAATTTTATAATTTATTTAAATTGAATAAGTAATGGATATAATAGTCTTTCAGTATACATTAGAGATAATAACTGAAAAGCAAAACTTTGCATCTATTAATCTGATTTACTTGCCAATTTCTGCTTTATAATTACTTGCATGACTAATTCATTTCTGTGAAATTAGATTAAATATTTAACTTACTATATTACTCGAATATACATTTAAAATGCTATAATGTACATCTGATATTTTTGAAGTGTCAAAATTTAATCATGACTTTCCCCCTCACACATTTCTGGGAGTAGAAACCAAGTCTTTTAATAGTGAGGGAGTGGTCCACTAAGCTGACATCAAACACTCAGGGAGAGTGTGGAGGGTTAAAGAGATCATGCTATCATGCTGCTGCTATTGTCCCTGTGCCTGTACAGATTTCCATAAAGGTACCAGGTGGGGGGGGGAGGCACATCACATGACACCGCCAGCTGCTCACGGATCCAGTGCAAGACAGATAGATGGATGGATGAATGGTAAAGCAATGGGATAGAGGGATAAATGGAGGAATGGACAGAAGGATAACCCACCATTAGAGACTGAGCCTGACCATAGCTGTCTCAGCAGGCTATAACAAGCTTAATGAACACGCTCACCTGGAGCCAGACTCAACAGCTGCCTGGCTCGCAATACAACTGTCTTCTGGCAGCATGAGCACAACTGAGAAGTCAAAGTGTGATTATACGTGTGAATATGTATGTCAAACACAGACTAAGCGAAGAAAAGGCAGAGGAAAGAAATTACATCATAGGGTACATCCCGTCCTAATTATGAAATTAGTACAATCCTTGCAGAGCTACTTAAGATCTGACTAGTAAATATCACAGTAATTATTCTAGAGGCATCTTACTGATATTTATGGGGACCAGACGCCTGCAACTGGGGAACACAGCGTGACAGAAGAGCTAAAGCTAAGCCTGAGCTCTGCAAGGACTACAGCTCATGTTTCTGGAAATGTTCTGGGTCAAGTCTTTGTCACGCCATTGAGTTGCGTGCTGAAAAGTGAGGGCCTAAGTTTCCAAAACAAATGAAAATGTCACTCTCCATATTCAGCCACAGTGTCTGCATTTGACCCATCTCTAAATGTACTAGAGAGCAGTGTGCTGCCATTTTTCTGCAGCCCTGGAAGCAGTTGTGGGGGGTAAAAGGCCTTGTTCAAGAGCCCACAGTGGTTCACCTCTGTTGGCACTTGAATCTGGGTTCTCCAGACCCAGGCCCATCTCTGTAACCACTAGGCTACCACTCCCCCCTAGTTATGCAGATCACGCAGGCTCTTCCAAATACATAATAATTATTTTAAACCTTGATAAATTTTGCTCATAATAATATTTTTAGGCTACAAATCCCCATGAAACCTCATTGGTAGCATTTCTAAGGTGAGGGATTTGAAAAAAGGACAAGCTGCTTTATTAATGATCGCACTTGAAAGCTGAAGACTGACACTTCAAATATTGCTGCAGCAGGCTTGGCCTTTCCATCAGGCTAAGACAGCGCCTTCTTCCAGGAGGCAAGGGGTGATTTACCTGCGTATTATTGTGTCTTGACAGATTTGGAAAGGGGTGTCAAAAATGCTCCCTCACTCTGCAAATAAGCTGCAAATAAGCAGCTCACTGAGGCCCCCATCTATTATTGCACAGGCACTGAAAATCCTGGGCATCTATTAAACCAGGACATTTAAATGAGATGTGGATATTTCCCCTGCAAATACATACAGGTCAAGTAATATGTGCAATGCTGGATATCCAAATGCATGAGAAAAGTACCTTCAGGGTGGAAAGCCACATATTCTCATCATTTAATCCAATCTTGTGATGGATACATTGGGGTTGCACAAAAACATGCTTCTCACTAAATGCAGCAGTCTTTTTTTTATACTAATTATGATTGAATTGTAAATCGACTGCTCTGCTCAGGAATAATGAAGCATGAGGTGAGACTACGTAAATGCACTTAGGATAAAAATATTCTGCTGTGAGGATGAGACATCCTTAAATAGGAGTAGCGTTGTAACCATTAACAAAATAACACGCATAAATTAGACTAGAGTTGACTCCCCCTAGACAGCCTTTCTTATAATCAAGCTTCACTATAATTATAAGCAGGAGCAACAGTCCCAACAAACTAATTCGAGTTCAATTGGGAGTTTGTAATCGCCTATGAATCAAACACTAAATAATCTGCATGTTAATTACATAATGAAACAGGCAGACAGGGCAGCACTGCAGGTGAGTTATTAACAGAGGAAGGAGGACATGGTTAAAGCCCTAAACATGACTAGCTTTTTTTTCAGTGTTTCAAAATATAAATGAATATAAAATATGCCAGATTATTACGTTTTCATTGTGTGCACCATTTAATCAGTTCACACTGTGTCATATGTGTTAATTTCATGGGAATCCGTGTGTTAGTGTGCTGGGCTGAAACACAGCATCCTGGTTATGAGTGCAACCACACGCCACCTTGTTGAGCTTAGAGAAGTCGAGGAGGTCGGGTCTGTGCCTATGAATGAGGGCGCAGAAGGCCAGGCCATCCTTCCAGCTTCACCAGCCAATAAGCAGAGAGAACCAACATGTCAGTTCAAAGAGGTGAGACTTCTTGGTGTCCAGTTTCAGCATTAATCAATGGTGCCTCAGCACTTGGCTGCAGCATTTCACCAGTGTCACGCTCAGGTTGGGATATTTCTGTTGTTTGAAGTCAGCTGAAGTCAGACTAACTCCATTATTCAACTTTAACAACATCTACAACCAAAGAACAATTTCTAAAAAAAAAAAGAAAAAGACCACAGGAGGAAGAGTTCATTGGTTAACACTCACCTGACATGAAAGTTTTGGACATTAACATTCCTGTAAGGGGCAGTCTTCCTTTGACACCAGAGAAGAAGACCTTCCTTGGCAGATGTTTCTGATGAGACAGAATTCCTTATTATTGTTATTTAAGCTTTATTTTTAACATAATATGAAGCTTTTCTCTACTGGTTTATGGTGTTCATGTAAACAAAGACCTCTTTCTCTTGTAAAAGTTAGACCAGTGCATCGGTTTTATGACCAATACAGCCCTGAAATTATAAAGATTAAAATACTATCCATCCATCCGTTGCCTATACCCTCTATTCTGATGAAGGGTTGCAGGAGGGGGGATTTGGAGCCTATTCCTAGTATCATCGGGTGAGAAGCGGGGTACACCTGAACAGTCTGCAAGTCCATGACTGACACAAACAATCCAAGGAGGGGTTAAGAATTACCAGTAAACCTAACATGCATGTTTTCAGACTGTGGGAGGAATCTGCTCCAAGCAGCATTTCCTGGTTACTGATTTACGTGATAAAAAAAAAGCTGATCTAAATAAATTCTTTGAATAAATAAATGTGTTTATCTGTAGCACACTAGCCGTTAGCCTTGAGAAACTATAACTCATTGTGTCCCCAATCAGATTGTGCAGTGGGCAGGATATTGCTCAAACTGCACAGAGTGGTGACTCCAAACAGAGAGAAGAGCCGAAGCCGTGGATCTTCAGATTATTATTATTATCATTATTATTTTTCTATCAGGAATCAGTTTAAAACAACTGGAAACAATTGTGAAAAAAAGGATATGATTCTAAGCCACTACCCTAGTTATTCAATATTTAAAGTACCTAATTGTACCTGTAGGGGTAGAAAGGATTGCCAATGGTATTGCACCCTCAACAGTGCAGTTCATACCTTATGATTATAACTAATTATAATCATATAATTAAATCTTCTAAAGACCAGACAGCCGGCAGAGGTACAATACCATTTATAAGGTATAAAGACTTTATTATCTGAGAGTATATGGCAAAGCACGTCTCCCTTGAGCTTTAGGTGTACAAATGCTACTTCATCACTCGGACACAATATCTGTAATTGTTCATTTCCTCACCTTCCACAGATATGTCCTGAATGGCGAAGCGGAGGATGATGGTCCAAATCATTCCTAGAGTCATCTTTACATTTCCATCCACAATCTCTGAAATACAAAACGCAGTTACCGACGTCTTGCAGAGGAGTACAAAATCATAATCTCATTATTCAAACCTTCCATTCACAGATGAACACCATGAGTTTGGATCCCTGATGGCCTTTAGTATTCACAAGAAATATAAAGTACCTTCAGCTCCAATGGAGACCAGTTTCACTCCTTTACTTGTGATGAACTCCAAAGCTTTGTTGACATTAGCGATCTTATGAAACCGCATCTTGCCTCTGTCTGGCTTGGGTAACCTTTCTCCTGCAAACGGAACATTGTGTGAAAGAGTCAGACAGCTAATAACACAAAAGAAAACAAACCATCTCTGAGGTTTGACCACAACAAAACTTGGGAGGAAATATATTCCTGCAGTGCTCTAACCTGAGATGACTTCCAGGAGGAGCATGAGTTTTAATCCATTCCTGAAGTCCTCCTCAATGTTTTCAATCTGAGTACCAGCTTTCCTCAGGTGAGAGTTACACCAGGCCGTGAAGGTCTAACAGGAAAGGGGTTCCCAGGTCAGATAAATTCAGACTTTAAGACATGAAAATAGCTTCTTTTTTTTTCTTTTTTTTTACTGTTCTGTTAATCTGTTCCTAAAAGAAAGTAATACTTCAACTTATACTCTCTTTAGACTGAACATATTACACTATAAGCCTAAACAAATTGAGAGCTAACATCTTAACAAGCCTCCACAGTCCCGTATCCTCAAGCTGTTAACCTCTTTGGCAAGGTTAACCTTCAGTGTCACATAAGCATCCAATTTCAACTTTTCCTACAATAGCTCCGCAGCTAACGCTGATCAGAACAAATGTACTCTATGTGGCATCCTGAAATACTGTAAATCAAGTTAAGACCGGATCATTATCTTTCCCCCTATTTTTGTAAAGTCTCTCAATAGCCAACAGCAGAGTTCACAGATGCTCAGCACTGTACAGATGAAAGCCGGGAGCCGACCAGAGCACATTCCGGCCGATATAAGGCGTTAAATTTAGACCGCTCTGCTGTGGCTCACGATAAGAGGCCGAGAGGACAAAACGTCAAAACGTCTCGCCATGTCGACATGAGGGAAAATGTCACACGGATACAGCGCAAGTTTTCCTCTAGCGTCACTTTCTTGTTGCTATTTTGCCTCTTGTGATATGACGTTGATGTGCTACAGCTGTGTGGAGAAAGCTCTATCGCCCAGCATGTGTGCTGTTCAAACAGGTCACATGTGTTCGTGTGGAGGGGCATGATGACAGGCGGGAACGGATGAAGGATGGGAGGATTATAAAAACTGGTTGATTTAAGTGATCCGATGCGGTCTAAAATGTTAATGTCTGCTGTATAAAAAGGTGTTTAAATCGCTGATCAACAGATTGTAAAGCTGTCCAGCTGTTGGCACGTCCCAATGGCGTTTTCCTTTCCAACCCCTCATCTTTGCAAACAATTAAGTCTGAATGAGTGTTTCATTATGGTTTGTTACAGAGTTATTCAGGAAATGATGGCAACATATTCTGGCTTTACAATTACACACTTAACTTCACTTCCGCTTGGATTCTATGACTTTATTCAGCTGTTTTAAGTTTACTGTGTTCTAAAGGAGGAAGGAAAATAAGCACAAATTGGATACTGGTTTTTAACATTTTTATACATACAAATTTAGCAAAGTGACGCTAAACGATAGCTTAGGATTTCTTATCTAATGTTCCTGCTCCCGGTAGGACTGTACATGGGTGCTCTGCCAGTTATTCAAGCTACCCCCTTGGGTGCTGGTGCAAAAGCAGAATATTACAGGCTTTAGAGTGAAGGCCATCACATTCCACTCACTGAGCCCCTGGGCTGTATGTGACATTGTACTGCTGTCCTCCTTGTTAAAAAAACGTGGCCTGCTGGTCCTCCAAATTGGACTCAGCCACAGTCGCAGAACACTACTGCCCACTTTCCAAGCACCCCTAAGTGCTCCAGCGCTGCTGCCCGGTGACGATTAAAGCTAAAAATATTCATGAATCACATCCAGAGAGGACCAACCCCTGTTACTGGACCGCTTGATGCCTTGGGGGCCTCACTAGGGGGAGAGGTTGGCAGGTCTGTGTCCAGGATGATGGAAAATGTTTAACCAGATGTTTCGAATTTTGGAGAGGCTTAGTCCGGTCGATGAATCATATTCATCCTTTTGTTTGTTTTATAGAAACATAATCAGTGCATGTATTCCTTAGACTTGTACTCTTTCTAATGAGACACAGGACCCTGGCAACACAGATCTGTCTCTAGAACATAAAAGGTCAATGACTGGTTTATCCATCCCCGATAAGCTTGCCTGAGTCAGGTAACAGATTGACAAAAGATCCATATAAGCAGCAAAGAAAACCTACCACAGCTTTTTCACAGATTTCATAAACAAGCCCCCTCCGTCGTGCTTTGATGAAAGTGAAATTACTCGAAGTGACAAAGAGCAGACCTTAATGGAAAAAACAAGAGCGATTTGGCAACGCGATTGCTCATTGTGATATCAAGCTGGAAGGAAGCACCACATCACTCAGTGCAACCATCATCAATTCTCATCATTTTGCACATCTGCTCACAGCAGAAAAGCACTCTCCAATGAGCACTTTCCTTTCCAAATTATAATCAGTAAATAAATGAATAAGCACAGAAATATTTAGTGCTCATGTAGAGACTTGGTATCACGTTGCTGCCTTTTGTTACCGAAAATAAACATATTGTCATCCATCCCTGAGAGGGCCACAGGAGGTTATAGAGGGCATGGAGTTGATGGTCTCTGATAGAGCTGCAGTTTAAGGCCCAAGCCAAATATTAAAGCCCTAAAACCAACTGACAGTGTGAGAGGCCGAGGCTATATCGAGTTGAGCGGGTACAATATTTCTGTGTGGTTTCTATAAACAAAAGAATTCCGCGCCGAGGACACTGGATTAACCCTACTATAATGCCTTTTGGTCCCCAGGTTAAAATTAGACGCAGCGTCCATTCTAATCCCGAGAGCGTCATCATGTGTTAAAAGCATCTGTTGACAGCTCGCATTCCGCACGTATCAGTGGAGAGGCAGCAGCTTGGAGAGCCGCTGGAAGGTACAGCTATTGTTAGCTGGTACCCGCCGCATCCGTCCGTCAAGCTGCCCTCTCTGGACCCAGCCTGAGTTAAGTCCGCAGCACGTAGACCCGACCGGAAGTTGTCTGATGTCATCCTCCATAATAAAACTACACGTGGGTTGTTTTGTTTTTTTTGGGGTGGGGGTAACTGTTTTTTTGACAGGTGATCAGTACCTGGAGGTTTCACAGTCCTTGCGCTGAAATTTCAGAAAACTCTGTTATTTCTCAGTGTAGATCATTGGCACAGATGCAAAAGAATTAGCAAGACAAAGTATTCAAATTGCATGAGGCTCAACAAGATATAATTTGTTGTGTATTTTGCAAATGTGTAGCATCACTTAGTTAAATTGCTTAATATTGTTTTGCAGTTGTTAATATATCTTAGTTATTTTCTGTGTCGTTGCAATTGTTTTACATGTATGATCTCTTTATGGATACATTGTTGTTGTTTGCATCCCTGCAGATTGTTTAGTAGTCAGTTTGTGGTTAAATTGTTTCCACTTGTCATCATTTTGCATCTTTTCATGGTGGCTATGTCTCACCATAGCTGGGGATTTTTTTTTAGCTTTTAGAGGATGTTTGTATTTCATTTCTGCCATTTAGTGTCATATTTTCATTGTATGCATATCTTTTATGTCAACTTTGGGCCATTTTGAATATCATTTAGGAAATTTTCAATAGATTGGTGGAAATTCTATAACTGTGATGATTTGGTATGTATGTCTTTCTTCATATGTCTCATTTTGGTAATTGTTTTGCTTCTCTTGGTTGACACTGACTCTTTATGGTGGATGGTTTTGTACTTATCCTGTGTCTCATATTGATTGGATCTGTTTCTTATATATTTATGTGAAACCAGGATCCTTCAACTGATTGCATATTGGCAACCATCATGGTACTGTCTGACAATTGAGCTATTTATTCACACTAGTTACTCCAACATAGTATTAACTGTGAGCTGTTTTTAATTCCTACATCTTCACATATTCGATTCATTTGTCACTCTTTTTTTTAGTTTTACTTGGAGGTCACAACAGGTGTCTTATTGTGATAAAGGCCGGACCGGAAGTTATCTTACTGCTGTCACAAACTTATCAGTGTCAGTGTTAATCATGCTGCTGAACACAAAATTACACCTTTCTTTCGGTAGAAAAAAACAAAACAAGCTAACTTAAAATATAAAATGCAACACAGAAATAGTTTTTTACCCCTCCTTTTTTTGACTGGCATATAAGTTAAACCAGCTGCCATTCCAGTTTTAGTATTAAAAAAGTCTAACATACTTTCCTCTGCTGTTGCTCCCAGGCAGGGTCCAGCAACATGTCCCTGTCCCATTCGTCCTCCTGTAGCATGTACTCTTCCTCGTACCCGTTATCATAGTGCACCGTTGTCTCCATCTGGGTCATCATCATTATGCCGTTATTTTCTTTTCTTTCCTCCAAACTCAAAGGCGTTATCCTTTCAGATGTAGCTGATGAAGTGTAATGATGACGGGATAGTTTCCTGACTTTCTCCTCTCAGAGTCGCTGCTTCTTCTTTCTCTTTCCCTCGCGCTTGCCCTTGTCCTCCCGACCGGACGCACGTCTAGCCCTGGTTGCCACGGGTGGGCAAATGTCTGTATCATTAGTACTGGGCTGCCACGTGACGGCTTCATACCGTCCCCCAAATTCCCCATCACTCATCCCCACCCAAACCAAAAGCAGCCAGACTTGATCTTCTTATCAAATAGTCTTTATTACAGAAAAAAATAACACTTCAGAGTTTTATTCAGGGCATAAAACAGCACAAACTGGTTTGGGACATATAAATAAAATGCCATCTCCTTGGAATAACCCACACATTCTCTTCTCTGAAAGCAATGGCCAGTACAGACACTTAGAAAGATACATTCACTGATTAAAAACTGAACTTAAAACAATCTATTATTTTTGTTCTGTTGCTCCTTTCTTGTTTGGGTCTATTGAATGGCAGCTGATGCCCATTTAATATCTTACACGTTTTGACAATCAGGATGAACAAATACCACCGTCAACATATAAAACACTAACTTGTATGCATCATTCAGGGCCTATGTAAATCAGTTATCTTGGTTAAAGCACAGTTCCAACATGCTATAGTGTAAACGTTGAAATGAGTGAAACAAAGTGTGGCAAACAAACAACGAGCGTGATATGTGATAAAGTATTGCATAGACCTGACAAACAAGTCAAATGAGTACATTTTTCCTGCAAGATATGGGAAGTGCTTCACAACACAACCTCAGAGTGACCAGATTGCCCATTTTTTTTGGAGTGTGACCTTTTATTCTTTGTATCCAGTGAGTTCTTCCACTCCTGGCACATGGCACTTTTTCACTTTCTTGTTTGTTTGTTTTTATTCTGAGCTGTTGAAAGCAGAGATTACTACCATTCACATGTAAACCAAGACCAAATTTACCCAACTTACTGCATGACATTTCTTTGTAAAGTCATAGATGAGACAAAGTCCATCTAAACAACACTTTAGTTTAAAAGAAAACAAAAATATATTTATTTCTGAGAAGATAGCAAACTTTATATGATTAGGCATTACTTTACTGTGTTCAACTGGACTTGAACCAAACTTGTTTACTTTCTCTCTAAAGTGCCCTGAGATGACTTTTGCTGTGCCTAATAAAACTGATTCGAAGAGGTAAAAATTTCATGATGAAATAACAGATGCCGCGAACCGTCATTACTTAAAATGTTTAGAGGATTCTTTCATTTTCTTACCAACGTCAAGGCCCAAGTGCTCTGTCAATGGCATGAATGGAATGGGGGCCGGCCTCTTAAAACGTGAACTGTCCCTTTAAGGTTCAAACAGAAGGGAAGAAAGCTAGTCCCTGCAGTCACTACTGAAGGATGACCTCACCACTAAGCTCTAGTTTATTCGGAGTGCAAAGAATAATGTTCGAGTGTTTCTCAAAACCATCTAATCACCTTAAGAACATGTTATCTGTCACAGCGATGTTGGTACAGATCCAGGGCTCGACATAAACCAAAACAATCTCTGCGCTAGGAGACTAAGAGACAGGGGGAAAAGAGGTGTTTGCAGGGAGGGAGTAACCCTTTGGGACTCCATATATCATCTGCAATCTGCAGCAGTGTTCTTTGGTCCTCGGTGGTTAAGAAAAAAAAGGAGAGATGGGAGGGGATTTAATGGGGCGACGGGCATTTCTGTCATTCTGTTTCATTCAGGCCACATGGTCGCCGCCATTCCTGGCCTCGTTCATGGATCCACTTGTTTGATACTGAAAATGAGGGAAAGGTTATTAGACTTGGAACAAACATTTACTCTTCAGAGCATATCATTTATATATGTTTTTAAAAAACGCCATTCTCTAACGATTGTTTTATAAAGTAGTAGTTCCCAACCTGAGGCACTAAAAATATCCCAGGGGGTGCACAAAGTCATTGTCCTTGTGTGAATCAGACACCCACATTTACAAAATCATAACACACTTAATGGATTTTTAAAACAGTGTGGTGGTGCTGTGTAATGATGGACCGATTTGTGCTCCCATTTTCCATGTGTATCAACCAGCTTTGGAAGAAACAAAGTCTAATTTTACCCAATGTCGACATACACTTTGCAAAATGAATTCATAAATAGTTGACATTGAATGTCAAGTATTCATGAATATATAAAAACGCATACAGTTGTAGATTATGTAAGGACATGCGGTTCAACTCAAACTGGGCAAACTCACACTTTCACTTTCTCCTGTTCAGCAATATGTACCTGTTGGAGACCTTAGCGCTTATAAAAAAAAACTACAAAAAAAAACGAATGCTGGTAACAGTTCAACATGAACATCACACCTCCCTAAATAGAGGTGTGCAAGCTCAAGGTGGCTGTTTGGTAGTTTTTATAGATGTAATTGTGACTGATTGTTCTGGAAAAGGGAGCCAAAAAAGTTTTGGAGAAGATTCTTTGAATGAACACACAGATATAGCACGCGTGTTTGGCAGCACGGAAAGGGTGGCATCTTTTTTTGTAAATATGAGGAGGGTGGAGGAGCCATTTGTTGCTTTGTTGTTTTATTTTGTCATTAGCATATTTTGGTCTGTGTTATCACAGTGGGTGGTAGTAAAGGGGCGCACCAGGTGTATTTAATTGCAGTCACAGGTGATCAGGTGCATTTAATTAGTTTGGATGCGGGAGGATCACACAGTTTTTTACCGCTTTCACCTTTTCGTTTTGGCACCGTTATTTTAATTAAAACTTAATGAGTCATTATTGGACATCTGGATAATTAAAATAAACGGGAACTTCACCCAACGTGGACAATGGCTCTGGTTGGTTTTTAGAAGCGAGTTACTAAACCTCTCCCATCACCCAGCTAAGTGACTAAATGGCTTAGTCACTACAGAGGGCTTTCCAGTAACAAGGTTGGGAACCACTTTTACAGGGAACCAGACAAAGAGAAACTCACCCCACTTATTGCCCACCAACACTGGACAAGCTGCATGTCTGGTGCTGTAGTCTCCCTCCCCACTGGCAAAGAGATTGTACCAGAACACAGCTGAACCCTGCAACGATAATCAGCAAGTAAAACTTAGATACACAAGTGTGTGTTTGCAGAGCTGTTATTGTTTAAGTAAGTGGGAACATAAAAAGAACCCTTCGTTTATTAGGCTGAAAATCAACAAATAGGTAATTAATTATTCTACATAAACCTGTTTAGTATGGAAAGGACTCTTTGTTAAGAGAGTTGGAATATGTGTATAGTAGTGAATGAATGTGTGTGCCTTTTTAATGTAAACTGCTTCTAAATATTTATAACTGGAATTTGTTAAACAGCAGGTGTTTAATGAAATGAAAAATACTTTATTTATCCCTCTTAGAGGGAAATTATTGGCTAGTCTCATAATGCATTTTATTCAATCGCTGAAGATAAACCAAACCAGTAAAGATGGATATTCACAATGTTGCTAGGGGGTTACCTTTTTAGGCCAAACTGCTGCACCTACATCAGGAAATACTGTGGCTCCTCCAGCAGCTACATCACTCATCTACAACACAGACAAGAGAAACAAAGTTCAGTTTCTTCCCAAGAGATATGAGAGTAAGTTCATAGAAATTAGAAAACACACTGACTTCAGCTTTATTTCGATCCTTTGGATATCCAGACTAGCTAAAATTTTGCTCCAGTAAATAACTGCATCAGCATAGTCGGTCCAACTTTAACTTAAGAAGTACTCAGTAACAGTGCTGACATTTTATTCCGAAACTTCCCAACGTCAAATATCTTCCTTTCAGGTTACATCCATATGATGGAAAAGTAAAAAAATATTCAACTTTGGGGGAAATTATTTATCAATTAACAATCAGAAATACAGAGGATGAGTTTGAGTTCATATTTTCACCTTAATTACTGAGCAAGTATTGGGATTCTTATCCAGGTCTTTATAAAACTCAGGTGATCAAAACTAGATGGAAAATGAGAACTAGATATCTAAAAAGAAAAGAGAATCCCTTCAGAGTTTTGTTCTGGTCGAGGCTCCGAACGGTTTCTCCAATTGCAATCGCAGATTCTCTTATCAGGTTCATTTTCTTTACTTTTGTACAATAACCTTTGCTAATCTTTTCAACTTATCCAGACTCCTCATCCTTGATTCTGTTTTTCCCCAACAAGACAATTCAAGAATTTCAAACATCCTCTTTTGCACATTTCTAAAACAGAAATAAATCAACTATGGGACAAACCCAAAGCAAAATAAATGAAGATAAAATCCAAATACAAAAATGTGTTAGTTTTTTTTAATTTATAGTCACATTTGATGAAGAATCTTTCAACATATATTTCATGGTTAAAAAAAAAGTATTAAGAGGCTAAGTTATCCATAAATACATTTCAATAGTCACATATCATTTTTTTAATGTATAAAATATCAACATACAGTATTTAGATAGAGAAAGAAAACACAGGTGAAGATAAAAATGTTAAACAAATGAAAATAACCTAAAAGCTTCCCCCTTCAAATGACTAAAATCATGTTCAATATTTCTGGATAAGAAGTTTCTGAAATCTTAGGTTTTAACGTGTATATGAGGCATTATTGTTTTATATAAGCCCTGATTAGCATTAATTTAAATTAAATTAAAGCTGTGGGGCTGATGTGATGGTAGAGACATAAAATAATAATCAAAGCACAATCATGTGGTCAGCTTTGACAAGAATAAAAACAAAACTTATGGTAACTAATTATCAAGTAAGACAGTGTGATTTGAGTGCTCGGTTTAAATGCAGGTTTTCTCCAGGAAACATTACAGTACTTGGTGTCATCTGTTGGGATTTTTCTTGAACCATCTTATACAACTTATCTACATCTAATGCAAACAATTCTATATCCAACAATATAAAAATAATGTCACAGATAACAAAGATTTACATAAATCAAGACATAGAAAAAATATAGAAATATAGTTTACTTACATAAAAAAGCCAGGTTGCAACACGATTCCCAGTGCCCAGTTCTTTAAAGGCATCTGGCTCATCTTTCTGTGCAGACAACAAACAAGTTAAATGTCCTGTTGCATTACAGCCACGATAAATTCATAGAAATTAACTTCACTCAGCTGTGAAGAGCGTACCCTTCCAAAGTCAAAGTGTGGTTCATATTGTCCTCCAACACCATAATTTGCAATCTACAAAGACAAATTAAAACATTTGTAAGTCTCACAAATGCAAAAATCTGGCTCAGTGCACAAACACACACACAAACAGAGACAGAGGGATTACATTTTTGGGAAAAACATGACAGGACTCATACCCACAACCTTGAATTAAGTCTTTACCTGCAGCTCTTCTGCAGTGTCCATTTCCAGCCCGGTGAGATCCTCAATTCTCTGGTTGATCTTGTCAACTACTGGATCTTCATAGCCAGTCAGCCACGCACTGGAATAGAAAATCACGAACGAAAAGCAGAGAAATTGAGAAGAAAGAAAAAAAGAAGCAAATTCTCTAAAATATTTCAGCAGGATACACATTTGTCCACTAGATGGTAATAACGATTTCCTCTGAAAATGCAACAATGAGCCATGCTGGAGACATGCTAAGAAAAGCTTCTGTTCAAGTTATTTTCAGTCAGATGACGGAGAAAGGAAGCTGGGGTGTAAAGAAAATGAAAAGCTAGAGAAAGGCCTGGGATTTGAGATTCAGAATCCCCAATCAGCTCAGGGTACAGGGCTGGGGACATTTCCAGAAGTTTGGATGAGCACTGTGGCAAGACATTTTTATGGAACTTTTTTGACAATCTTACTTCAAAGGCTAGTATCCTTATAATTAGGTCTAAAACCCCAGGAAAAATAAGTATATAAGAGAAAGAGCGAGATAAGAGATGAGTCATCGTTTTATTTAGCGTTTCTGTTGATGGTGGTCTATTTTTGCTGGAGCAATGAGTAAAATATGAGCCAGCAGGTTTTTTTTTATGCCATTTCAAAGAGAGGTGAAACTGGGAGTTTTTTCATCTGTCGGTCTGTTACCTCTGTCACTCATACTCAGTGAATTTGAAAAGATGTGCTGGGTAGCACGTACACAGACAAAAGCTTTGAAGGGACACCACACCCTAACTCCCACATCCACACTTATACACAGTAATTACAGAGGCCAGTAAAACCAGAGACGTGGGGATCTTTGTGGGTTGCTGAGCCTGCTATTTTTAGGATGGTATTCAAATTCAAACGCAAGCATTGCTTCTATAAAAGTTAGTCATTTTGTTATAAAGGGAAAAACAGATCTACAGTTGCATTTCATCTAAAGTCCTGCAACTTTACTAACAATTCCAGCTGATATGGAAGTTGAAAAAGCACAGTAGCACAACAGCTGTAACCAGATATTACTCCTTCAACTGGGGAATAAAAATCATCTGGGGGGGGTGGCTTGGGGGACAGTAACACTTATTTAATTGAAGTTCCATGAAAATGGCTAAATTGCCTGGTAAAATAAAAAGATAAAAAACCAGCAACAGAGGATTGTTTATCATCGCTTAATCTATCTGTTGAATCAGCTATAAAGAGATAAATAAACAACTCTTATTGTTAGTTTTTTATGTTGCCGAACATTTTCATTCGTCTGGATCTTGTTTTCTGGTTGCAAAGCCAAACAGCCGTTCCAGCCACTTCACATATATAGAAATGAAGCTGGATGAAGAGCAGGTGAAGACACTGACCCCTTCCCAGTCACCTGTGACCCCTTACCTCTTGGAGACTCTGTATTGGGCTGTGGTAAGTTTCCCAGTTTGAGGGTCATGCACCGTGGCTCGCCTTAACTACAGTAGTTCCAGAAGCACAAGGACACGAACGAAGAGGACAAGAAGATAAAAAAGAAGGAAAAGGGAGAATGAAAGGCAACACATAGAGGAGGATGGGAGGAATAAGAGTTGAGAAGAGAGAGAGAGAAAAAGAGAGGTAGATGTGGTCACTAATTGTCAAAGTTATTCCTGGGATGGACCAGAGTGTCCCATGAGGCAATGCCGAATGTATCAGTTATTTACTGAGGGCCTCTGACACAACTTCTGGCTCATAAAAGGCGCTATGTTAATACTAACTAGCAGAAAAAGTAACACATTTTCCCCTTCTTCATTTCCTTGTGTTACTTTCTGTAACAGACTCCTGAGCAGAAACATATCCATTACAGATCCCCAGAACACAATACTTTAATCCAAACCATACTTTTCTTTTCCACAACAAGTTCATACAATAGCTTTAAAATCACTCTGCAATGCATTAATGGTCTACAGATGTCACTAGAAGCTCTACAAAGCTTTGATCATCCTCAGCTGGATTCTGTGCTTCAGTTCAGGAGCCTTTAAGCTTTGGAGGGGCAAAGAGATGGAGCTTGGACCGAAGGAGTACAGAGGGGAAATGGGATGAGTTATCAAAGGGAAAAGGAGGAGGAAAAAATAACAGATCCCACTTTCTCCCTCTCAGCTTTTTATCGGCATACTCTATCATGGCAATTTCTGGCTCTGTCTTACCTTTTGCTGATCCTGTAAGAAGCTGTCTCCAGCACTCCAGTGACAGGGTTGGAGATGGTTGCCCTGCGTAGCTGAGAAGCCAGGGACATGGTTTACGCACACACAGATGCATACACATATACACATGTGCATGCCTGTGTGCTCGCCTATCTAGTAGCTGGCCTCACAGGTTTGACCTCCCACCCCTCAGAGTGATAAAACAACTACTGAGCTTACACCCGATGGACATTTCCGATACTCAGAATTACTTACTCGTGGTTTTGCCAGCTGCTTGATTTTCTCAATTTCTGCATCTGAGATGATGTCAATGTAGCGAACGATGTAGGGGCGGTCCCACTCGTCTTGCTGTTTGACAGGTGCCAGGACATATTGGGGGTTATGATTGTTGTCATAGTAACGGCAGAACAGCTGGCTCTCTCTGCGGGGTGTCTGATTGAGAGACGAAGGTAGGAGAGTACAAGGAGTTGAAACTCAGTTCAAGTTTGGAGGGTAGAGCCTTTTGTGTGTGTGTTTGTGTGATCTTCCTCACCATTCTGATACCTTCCCCCCGACAAAGCATCTCATACTTCTTCCTCTCTGGGATCAAAGAGAAAGTCTTTTTGGATTTTTGTTTCTTCTCTTTAGGTGCCGTTTCCTTTGTTCCTTGCTCCTTCTGTTTTTGACTTTCTTCCACTGCTGCCTTTTTCTGCTTCTCCAGCTGGAACTCAAAGTATTTCAGGTTGCCCTTGGCACGCTGATGCTCTGGGTCTAAGAATGAGAGATGATGAAAAAATTACCAAAATAACAGCAGTGATTACAAATACTGACGACTACAGCAATGTCTACTAAAACCGGCACACCATATGAAATCAAAATAAATCATGCTGCCAACCTAATTATACAGAATTTCCTTTTCAAATCCTCACCCAGTTCAAGCAGCTTCCTGGTGTACTCTAGTGCACGCTCCATCTCTCCCTGCTGGTAGATGGCGTAACTGAGGTAATCCAGGACAGTGACCTTATCCAAAGTAGACTCCTCTCCTTCATCAAGCTGTCTGAGGGCCTGGGCCATCCACAGCTCTGTGTGGTAGTAATCAACCTCAGAGTAGGCAATTTTCCCCAACTCATAACAGTCTTCCACTGTCATACGGCTTTTGTGTATCACTCCTGATATACAGAAAATACAAGAGGGGAACAATAGAATAGATGATATTAGAATAGCCTTTTTCACATTGCTTTTGAACCGGCACAGAGACACTAAGTTTATGAAAACATGTGTAAACATTGTGCCAGGTACACTGTAAGTGATATGCACTGATTTAAGTTCTTTACCAGGCAGGTCTCCTGTAGATATGGTGTTGGCATCCAGTCTATATGTGTCCTGTAACCGGAGAAGAGCTTTAGCAGCCCCGGTTTGGTCCTCCTCTGTGGGAAAGTACTGTCTTTGGATGGTCAGGTTGGAAATAAATCCTGTGGGATTTGGACAGGACAACACACATCAAGTACACTGTAATGAGTACGTAACAAATCAAATGTACAGTAAATACTGCTTGAAGTGGCTTTGATTTTTAACAGTGAAAAATGTAGTTTTATGTAGCCAAAATGAATGGCAACGATCTACTCTAATATATGCTGTGAGCAACTAAAACTAAAAAATATCTTTCAAAATGTGTGGACTTTAGCGTTTGCTTTGCACTAAAACAGTGTGATTGACAACATCAGCTATCTCAGGAAATTTAAATACATTTTATTGACAATCTGAAATGGAAACTGTAATCTTGAGGCAAAAAATATGTTCTAACTACAACTAAAACATGTCAGTGATTTTCATAACCTTCCTGGTACAATATAGCAGCTAGTGTTTGTTTTTATTCATTCTTACCATCAGTAGTGTCCCTAAGTACAAGACTCTCCAGGTCCCCCCATTCTGTGTTCAGCCTTTTCATCAGTTTGAAGGCGTTAACAGGGTGGCCCAAGAAACCCTCAGGGTCCTGGGTGGCGGTGGCTGTCAAGGAATCTAACTTATCAGCCCACCTGTCACAAAGAAGGCGTCAGAGTTAAGTGCACTGATTACAAGCAATGTATCATAGAGTCACATTTTTAAGTGGGTGTAGTACAGGCATCTGGCTGACACCCAAAAATGGTCAACTTTTACAGCACAGCATATGTTTAAGTTTGTTTAATTGGCAATAGTGTCAAGAAAAGCAAAAACATCTGTTCTGACATCCCAAACCATCACTGATTCTGTGTTGTCCTGTCTGTATTGAGGCGTATTGTCCATCTAGTCATCCTAACGTCCCAGCAGAAAGACTAAAAGTCATCTTACTCCTTGCTCACCTCTGCAACGTCATTTAAACTGAGGAAACACTTATCCTCTCAGGGGGAAAATCACCCTGTGTTTCCCACTGTGGGAAAGGTCAGAGTGAACCCCAGTAAAATGATGCTGAGCAAGTCCCTTATAAACTGCACCAACTCATATTTTTAGGTTTAAGGCAATCTCTTTGTGGGTTTATCCTTCTTTCATCACAACTGTGACTCCTGTTAAGCACTCTGGTCAACCTCGGTTGTTTTTAAATGTGCTGTACAAATACATTTGATTTGATCTTATTTCTGAGAAAAGTTCCTTTTATTTTTGTAATTTTCTTTGAATTAAAGTTGGAAAACTTCTGTTAAAGTCTAATTTTTAAAGAATTCTGACAGTCTTGAAAACAGCATTTGAATTAGAGCAGAGAAAGCGAGCGGTACAACCTGTTTACCCAGACCATTTTGAAGCTCTTCAATCACTCTGATTCTTATCTCAATCTTATGTAAATAACTAGTGTTTTAGCATTTCTTTGTACTACTGTATACCAATAAAACTGGCTTCAAGAAAGCTTGTGCTGCAAAGGTATGAACGATTTAGGTGTATTTGTACTGGATGTGTGTAATCTTGTTTTCACAGACTCACCGTTTGACCTGCTCTAGTTTGTTCTCCTCTGCTCTGATGTAGTCTTTCAGAGATGTGACAAGGTCTTTTTCTGTGTATAACAGATCTGTCATCTGGCCTGAGGGCGTGCAAATCAGAAACACTTTAATAGTAATAAAGCAATACAAAACATTACTAATATTTCTACAACATTTCAGGATTCTGTGATTTAAAAAAAAAAAATGAGTGTGGTTTTACCTATGGAGGTGAAGAAGTCGTGGGCTGAGAGCGACTGCAGGAAGCTCAGCAGCAATAAACACTGGCATGATAGCTCCATCCTGAAGAGAGAGGGACAGAATTTGATCAATTGATTCAAGTGTCTATACTAACAACTTTTTAGCAGAACTGATGAATGATGGTGACACCTGTCGCTGATCTGTGTGATGCTAAACCATTGAGTATCAAATTTAAAGGCCCATTATCAGCACAAATTAAACTTGAAGCTTTCATACTTTCTCTTTTAGTTTTAGTTTTCAGATAACTGTTATTTGTATTTCATTACATCCCATTCTCCCTCACACTGAATTCAAAGTCAGTCATTTAAAACCACTAATTCATTAACCTATTACTCAATAGCAGAAAAGAGCTCCAAATAAAGCTAACTACAGTAAGGTCTGTAAATTGTATAAAGTAATTAGGGTGTTATTACTGGAAAATAAATTTAACTTACTGTACAATAATTCACAATCTATTTGCATGGTTCACTTTTTATTTCAACTTTGCCAGTTCTGGGATCTGACATTGCATATTACATTTTTCTATACATTTAAAGCGTGTTTATTGCTATCATTGTTACTTTGAATCATGTTTTAGGGTCTGTTTGAATTCTATTTCCATTCTGTGTGATAATCAATTGTGAAAAAGCCATTTCCATTAAGAAATCAATTATGTTTTCTGGTTTTGATCTTAACTCCTCTCATCCCAGGAGTTATCTTAACAATTGTAAGACACTTGTAAGAAATGTAAGATAAATACCAAGTAAATACTAAGGAATAGGAGGAAGTATACATTTCTGGCATGAGTGAACTGACTATTCAGAAAACAGAGATAGAAAATCAAATAAACATGAAGACAGAAGAACTTCTTCAGCAAAAAAAAGGGGGAAAAAGAAGAGCTATCAAAGCCTGCAACTGAAAGGGTGAAGTATTTGTTTAGATGTCCTGTCTCTCAGCCTCCACATGAAGCCAAATATAAGCCTGTGACTTTTCTGTCACTACCTCCAGTTAAGCCCTGGATTTGGTTTGGGCATAATTCCCAGAGTGAGGAATGCCATTGCGATTTTTCTGCATATATACAGTCAAATTATAAGAAAAAGAGAAAAAGAATGGCAAAAGTCAAAAGTAAAACGCAAAGCAAGGTATATATGAGCGTACTCAGGTATCCTCATCATCTTGTAAAGTGCGCTTGTTGATCAAAACTAAAACACCATCAGAGGATTATAGAGTATAATTTCCACTTCTGTACAACACACTTGTGACTGCTGCATCAAAAAATATTAATTTGTTCCTTAGCTAAAGGCATAATTCTCCAAATAAAACTAATAACATTCTTTTTAACCTTTTGGACAATACACTGTGTTTAAAACAAATCTTCAAAAGCAAAGAAGTAGAAAACATTTTGAAAAATATATATTCCAAAAGAATCATACACACCGCCGGGCCACTGGCAAAGTGAAAGTCACGCAAGAAAAGTTGTACCTGCATTGCTGTCAAGTGTTTAAATGGAAGCAGACAACAGGCTAAGGCAGGTTCTGACTTAGCCACAAGCCTGAAGTGAAAAAAAAAAGTATGACTTATGGGATTTCTATTTAGGTCACCAGCACACAGCAGAGAGGAATGAAAAGCTGCCCCTTATTCTCAAATACTAAGGGAATAAAGAAACAAAACAAAATGAAATGGCGGAAAATTCCAATTAATCTCAGAGAGAAACTGCAAAGCAATTATACCATTATACTGTCTACTACATGGAGGCATTTTTTCATAATCTTTGGTGTCACTCAAGAGAAAAACACCATCAATAAGATAAAAAACTAAGGGAATGTAATTATTGTAATCATTGTAATAACAGAGTAACAGTTACTGTGTCTTCTCCTGCAACAAAGTTGCATCAGGATAAAGGCAGGATTAAAGCTGCTCATTAGATGGTTATAATTTTGATCCATCAGTCGTGCCATGCACAAAAGTGAAGGGCAGTAAGATTGTTTTCATCTATAAAAGTATGTGGATGACGTGAAGATACCAAAATTTTGTAAAGAGTTTGAAAACTGTTTAGAAGTCTCTGTCAATTAAACTGTGGAAATTAAATATTCACACCTAGTGCTCTCATCATACATCCATTGTCAAAAATATTTATCATGCACAAATCTTTGGCTACTAATGCATGAAGTTAACCTATAAAAGCAATAATTGTATGGAAGGATTCAAATATAAATGTGAATATATTCATTAGTCTAGTCAATATTCAGGAACAAATGGCTCTAAAAGGGTTTATTTTCTTTCCTTCTTTTTAATTCTTATATATGAAAAATCTTTGAACTTTTTCCATTTTTGTCCACTGGGCAAACAATATAAGAATTTGGAAATTATAATGAGTTTGTTTGCAATTTTTGAACATTTTGCTGACATAACTATTCATAGTTAAATCTTTTAAGTATTTTTCATATGAGAAAAGCTCAAAGCCCATTTTGAAACGTACAATAATGATGCCACTTTATAAATTGATAGTTTTAGTATTATTTCTAGAGTATCATTTTGAATAATGAATCCACCAAATCCAACAGGAAATTTAATTCAAAGTGGATAATAATTAGGTAGAATGGCTCATCATACAACTATGTACTTATTCAATCATATATATATATATATATATATATATATCTTTTAGACTTTACTATATTTTACATTAAACCCTGTCTTAAGACCTTTCTCAAAATAAAGACATTTCCAAAATACCCTGATGGATAACCAAGTAGCCTACAAATCAGATGATATACGTATTTTCAAGACAAACTATGTACATTTTTTACATAGTTTCACTGCTGCCACTTCAGTTAAGAAAAACATGTGGATTTTTCTAACAATAAACTTTGTTTTTGGGGAACTTTTTGGGAGAAACTGACAAATATCTCCGTTACGTTTTACAGGGGAGTGAGACAGTGGAGACAGTCAACACAGGATGTGGAGGGAAGAGGACTGCCACGTCTTCGCCCCTCCCCGCCGGGGAAAGTGTGAGGACTGCACACATCGGCCAATGGAGTCCGGATTAACCTGCTCCAACCAGTGCAAAAAATCTGCAACCTCACTGCAATCAGACATCAATGAGATTTTTCCTCTGCAAGACAGCTGGTGTTTGTTTTGTTGTTGTTTTTTTCTCCCCTGGAGCTCTATAGAAGTAGTGGCATTCATTAGCTAACATTAGCTAAATACTTCCTTCTATGTTACTGTAGCTGTGATACAGTGGGCTCACACAAGCACGCTCTGCAGTAAATACAATGAAAAAATAAATTTAAAAAATGCTAATTACTGTACAAAATGCAGTATATTGAATAACTAGTTACTGACAAATTAGCTACAGCTGCTAATAGAAGGAAGCAGCATCCCACGCTGCAGTGCTCTGGAATGCCATAACATTAAAGCCAGAGTCCCCACCTGGACAAAACTGTATTCTCTTTTTAACTATTTTTGACTTAAAATAAACCAATTTAGCACATAACACGTCTGGCTAATCTCAGCTGCATCCAGCGACCTTTGAAAATACCCAAAGTTACATCCCGCTTACTTAGTTTTCAGCTATAAGTAAGAACCGAAAATAAAATTACGTTTTTCGCAGTCGCTGCTAGCAGCAAACTCGGTGGAGGAGAAGGTCTTTAACGGTTAGCGGACACTATAACGGCCTGAACGAGAGCTGGGGTTTATATAGGTTTACTTTTCTTATCTTATCTGACTCGGGAGGGACTATTTACCTCGTCCAGAGCATTAGTAGAAACGCGTCCGCGGCCGTTGGGTCCTCTGAAGATCCCCTACAAACGGACTCGCTGATGAAGTTAACAGTGTGGAGATTCCGCTGGTTCCTCCTATTCGTGATGTTTCGGTACGCTGTTGGTCATCTGCTAGCAAGGGCTGGATTTCTAAAAGTCTGCGCCTGAATGCTACGTGCAGACTCATGCGTACAGATTCCTGCTAACTTTGGGGGCAGTCGTTTGTAAATTACAAGAGGAGGTGTGTGCATTTGTCTTGACCTGCCGTGATGGGACGATTATTTTGGGGTTTTGACAAAGAAATGGGACAAACCCTCCTGCCACGTGTTGAAAAAAGTCCTGCAGATTCAAGATGTGATTTTATCTCTCTGTGAAACCAGCTGGACTGCCCATACTCCCCCCCCCAACAGTTTCTCCTGAGAGAAAACTTTACCTAAGCATATGTTATTTGGACTGAGCAGATTCATTCAAACTGACGTTGTGAATAACTTTGTAATTTTTCACCATTTTCACCTGCAGCTGCCTCTTCTTCTTCCTCACATTCCAGAAAAATCTTTCCTCCCAGCTGAAGTGTAACTGGAGTTCAACAGGGTGGAGCCAAGAGGATCTGTGTCATAGAAGAAACTGTTAACTCTAACATTTCTAAGCCCTCACATAAACACCACAGACTCAATTAGTACCATACATTGTGAGAAATAAAGGCTTCTTGCATTACTTCCCTGGTTTAAGCTTCTCACATGAAAATGCAGCTCTGCATGACTATATATCACATTTGAAATAATAGTCAAGAAAAAATCTCTTTTAGAGAAAATTAAGGGAAGCACCTGTGCTACCTGCCTCTGCTTGAGGCCAGTACAGGAAATGAAGCAATGACAGGTGCTTTATGTGGAAGATGAGTGTAAAGCTGCAGCCTCTGCTCATGCTACATTGGACCAGCACATCTCTGGCAGGCCCAAGCTTTTGTGCCCAGTTGAAGAACCCGGATGTAGCTTCATGTTCCACAGAGTGGATAAAAAGATCCGGGCAGATGGGAGTGACATTGATCATATGTGATGTGTAAATTCTTGATTATACTTTTTTACATTTGAGACTTGGGAGGCAGAGACCTGCAAGAGAGTTGCTTCCAGGATCTCTGAGGGGTATGATTATGAAGGCCTGCCACCCAGCTTAAAGTCAGACCATATGTGGTGACCAGAGGAAAGTGTAGAAGGCTCCAAAACCAAAGTCTGAAAAATGTACAGATACGTTAAATGAATCATAGTATCAAAAACAAAGAATGCAAGAAGGTGGTTGTACAACTCAAACAGACAACAAAGTTGATGCCAACACAAGTTTGTATTAAGTATCTTGATAAATAAAATTTTAAGTGAGAGAAAAGCTCCAATAATAGGCACATACATATCCTCAAAGAAAAGTACAGAACATTTTGTAATTGGGTTGGTATATAGAAAATGAAAAAGCAAAAAAATAAAAAAAAAATAGCTGAAATGCATGTTTGAAATAGGCTTGAAAATAAAGCAAAAAGCTGATAAGTATCAATTAATGATTATGATCCACTAATAGCTGAACTGTACAGAGTTACATAATAACTGTCAATTACTGAAGAATAGCAATTCAAAGAAAAGCATGTAGGAAGAGCATACATACATACATACATACATACATACATACATACATACATACATACATACATACATACATACATACATACATA
>JBBBVU010000017.1:19325057-19355475 GCA_037177055.1 Atherinosoma microstoma
ATACATACATACATACATACATACATACATACATACATACATACATACATACATACATACATACATACATACATACAATAACACAGACTGAACCACTTTGCTCTGTCCTTTTAAGTGGCCATAAGTGGATTTTGTTAAAAATCTGCACGTTATTGGTGTTATTGTTAAATGTGATTGAGCATAAAACTTTTATAGATAGGTCATTGGAGCCAGTGAGATGACTGAAGTTGCTACTGTCACTTTAAGAGTCAATTAAATTTAGACCTTGTGCTTTGATTGTTATTTTGTTTAAACAAGCTTAAATGTGTCTTTACATATGAATATAATGCATACAAATCTAAACATTGCATATAAACTATTCATCACATTTAATGCCATAGATCGTTAAGAGCACAATGACCACAGGAACAGGCTTAAATCAACCTGATACTTTTAAAAAACAATTAAAAAAAAAATCTAAACTTTAGGGTTATTATTGCAAGGTCGCATGCCCCATGCTGATTTAAGCCGCATCTTTTCTTTAACTCATTAACTCTGAATGTTGTGCTTTGACATGCCTCTCACTTGTCCTCTCCTCTCTACCATAACATCATTATCCCTCAGTCTCAACCTCTCCTACCCATCACCCCTTGTTTCTCTCTCTCTCTTTTTTTATTAACTTCTTGTCCAGCATTGCAGCAAGCAGAAAGATGGTCTGGCTACTGTGTTGTGCCGAGCAAATTTTCCTTGCCAATAGGAGCTAATTTTATAAGTATAAAGCCCTTCTTGGCAAAGCAAATTTGCTCGTTATAAAGCTCCTCTTGATGATCTGAATAATTTTTTCTTTATTTTTGTTTCTTTATTTTGAATGTTTGTTTATTACTGAATTTACACAATATTGCTGGACCGGAGGGGACAGAAAGAGAATAAAAAGAGAACAGAAAAGAATTTGGAAAAAATAATCAAATAGATATAAAATAAAAGAAAGGAAGAAAGAGAAAAGAGACACCATATAGAAAACATGACATGCTCCACACTTGTTCTCTCCTCCTTTCTACCATCACATCATTATTCCTCAATCTCAACCTCTCCTACCCATCACCCTTTGTATCTCTCTCTAACTGTTTTCACTTCCTTTGTTATATTTACTATCATGACCAGTTGTGGTTTGTTAGACATGTTTGCTGAAGAACTGGCTTGAGTGTGATCTGTGAGATTTACATTTGTATGACTATATGTCAAGTAAACAAACTTAATTAAACTCTGCAGCCGGTCTAATTAATTTTACGGCCTCCTTTTCCATGACACAGCCTAAACATTGTATATCATTTCTTCTTATCACTTTATCTGGACGTGTATTGTTGAGTGTACTGATTTGGTTTTAATTATTTCTAAGTTAAACACTGTGCCCTTTGAATTTTTTTTTACAAAAAGCAATAAAGTTTTGATGGTTATTTGCAGTATAAATTTAAGTGCTTGATGACAAAACACACAATGCCTCCTGAAGTGATATAATAAAATGTGCATACACTGGATAGGGATACATTTACATCATTAAATATAAACTCCATTTTATTAATATAGTTCTTTTTGAGATCAAGTGCAAAATACGGAACAAAGCAAAACTTTTAAAAAACAATACGAGAAATGAAACTAAATGAAGAGGATTAGAAGATTAACAACTCTTATAAAAACAATTTGTAAATAGCTTTAAGATCAAACAACAGCAATGAAATCAGCATTCAAGGTAAAAACACCGGGTTAAAACTGTTCATTCCAACTTCCTACTTGGATTAATTCTTTAAAACAAGCAACGCTGTATATATATGCACACACATGCATGTACACCTAAACATATACTGACATGTACATTATCATGTACAATCATTTATATTTTAAGAGCCCAAAATTAAAGTTTTCTCTGGACTCAAAAGTAGAAAATGATAATTGGAAATTTGATTATTTTGGATTTATGATTGGGTAAAACATCTCAATCAAGTGTGCGCTTTTTAAGCAATTATTTAATAACAAATATCTATTACGTCTGTGGTTCAAAATAAGGAAAGTTGATGGGACTAAATTAACCCGATTGGCTATAAATGTTCATGTAAAACAGTTTATTTAGGATGAGGTCCAACAGACTTGTTAATGATTTGGAAGTAACGATAGTTTAAATAAACTTAAGAATATAAGTGGTATTCCATTATGGTTGGTATTATTAACAATGGAATATTTTAAGCAAAATAAGCATTAATTATTAAAGTATTCTGTTTTGGTTTTTTTAAATCAGATCTTGGTAGAGCAACTATTTGATATATCCTGGGGTACTTTAATCTCTCACATCCTAAAATTATGAATGTTTTCCATGCCATATGCTCATCCACAAAGTAACCACAGTTAGAAAGTACATGTAATACTATTATATCATAAAAAGATTAATTAAGGTTAACTGAAGTATTAAAATAAACTTAGTGTCATGTGAGTAAATATTTATTGTGCACCAACAACATCATTTTCTTTTCTTTCTTTTTTTTGCTTTATTCCTCTTATTATTGCCAATTTGTGTCCTAGTATTTAAATGATAAAGTTGATGTTGCCGCCCACATTTAAACAGAATGACTGCCCTCTGCTGTGCTCCTGGGTGATTTTAATGCTAACATATCCATATTTTCTGAGTGATGAATGATATCAGTACATTTATCACTCATATTTGTATAAAATCATCTTAGATTACATTAACCATACATACAGTATGTACATATAAATGATGCACACATCATCAGTTACCATCCACCATCTGGTCATCTGTCAGCTGACTTAACGGGCATAACACCTCTGTGCAGCATTCAGGCAGGTTGCTATAGCACTCTGGATATATAAAAGTGCTTCATCCTGCTGCTGTGTTTGTCTGAGCTTCAGCGTGCACACACACACCTCCAGCCTCTCAGTCTAATGGTTCTGTTTACCCAAGCAGACCGTCACTCATGCCGCCATGTGGCAGCAAAAGGGATCCAGACAGAGCAAAGGGGGGGAAGGGAGAGTTGGGAATATAAAGCTGGGAACGGGTCAGTCAGAAATGTGTCAAACAGGTGTGAAAGCTAGAGTGAGCATATCCTGGACTGTCCTCTCACTTAAGCTAAATTGATTCTGATAAATATAAAACATTTAGCATCATAATGGATAACATTTTGCTGCCTCTTGGCCAGGGCTCCCTTGGAAAAGAGGTTTTTAATCTCAATGGGACTTCCCTGGTTAAATAAAGGTTAAAAAAAAAAAAAAATTATGGATGTGGAATTCTTGTCATAAAGTTAGAAAATAAAGTGATTCCATGACACATCATGTGTAATAGTATGTGCAAGCAAACAAGGGATTCCTCAGAAGTTATCTGTCCTGCTGTGAAACCAACGTTGGAAATTTGTCCCGCGAGATTGCCTCTTTTATTACGTGATGACAAACAGAGCGTGAGCAAAGTCCATCTGGGCCTGAGATAAAAAACAAATGAGGTGGATGCCCCCAGCTCAGAAAGCAGGTTAACACAGACGGACAGTGAGCAGGATGGTACAGATGTTTTCTACCGGTATCAATTATTAATAACATTTTAACCTTGTTATCACAAATGTTGTCTGAAGATGAAAGATGACTCTATGAGGACGTACAAATGGTGAGTAAGAATTGTTTCTCGCACTTTTTTTCTGCTTTTATCCAAAATTATGAGCATTGTTAGTGTGTTTTGCTTTACATTAGCAATATTTTCATTTTTAGGGCATAAACTGTTTTTTTTTTTTGCAATGTTATTATAATGCATAGTATATATTAAGTGGCTCTATTACTCAGTGTAACTGTTAATTATGTACCTTTTTTTCTGAAAACAGCAAGGAAGAAAATATCAATAAAATGTTACTAATACTTCTTTTATGAATTAGTTTGCGCTTATTTAAAGATCTTTAAAATACAAATGTTTGTTGAAAATCAATGACATTAAAGACTAAAGAGATACTAAACCACCTGGTAACTGCATGTTATCACAGGTCATGACTTGACTTGAACTTGAAAATTATTTCTTGTCCTTTGGAGAGGATATTGATCTCCTTTTTAGTCCATAGTGTGAATTTCTCCTCTTACCCCCGCAGATAAAGTGAATCCAGAGAACCCAGAGAAGCATGTAGTCGAGTATAAGTTGAATAAAAGTCAACTGTATTCATGAAAAAACACAAAAATGTATGCACGTCATTCAAACACATTAGTAGCTGTTATTGTATGATCCATGACTATAACTTCCTGTATTGCAGTTCAGGCAGATGGAGGACAGGCTGGTGCGTGTCAGCGGTGAAGAGTCTCTCTTCAAATCATGTGCTGAAGCCACTGATCCCCACCTTCTGCCTGGTAGTTGTTATTGTATACAGCCTGGCTGACAAACTCCGAAACTTTGTGGTGGGGATCTTTATCCCACAGTACCACTACCCGTATGCCATGGCTTTCTGCTTTACACAGGTAGGTGCCTTCAACTTCCACTGCAACTGTCACCTTCCCCTTTAACTGTAATGACTAATGTCATTGTGCATTCAGAAAACCACATCTTATTAGCATGCAAAAAGCATGCACAAAGTCCTGATAGCAGGCTATTTGTTCTTCCTCCATCAACATTTATAGTATGTCAGCAAACAGCCAAAGTTATACTGCCAATTGGCACTGTATGTTGATATTAGAGCTGATAATAACGAATGGTAATACTGAGAACAATTTACTGAGCACAGAAGTTCCCTTTGATGGATTGTTGTTTATTGATGCAGTAAATTTTGTACAATATGATGTCAGCTGCTGGCTTTTTAAAAGCTGTGTTAGTGTGTGTGTGTGTGTGTACTGGTTTGAAGGACAGAGCAGAGGCCGTGTCAGTTGGAGGTGACGAGAGACCGAAGGTGTTTAGTGTTGATAAACGTTTAACCAAATGCCCGCTCTAAACGCTGACATAAGAATGTGACCCCATGCAAAGGTTGATCACGAGTACGTTTTCCAGACGGGCAGTCATGTAAATGTGCAGCTCGACCCTGAGAGTTCCTATACGCACCTTATGTATTTGTGATGAAAATAGTCCTTGTGTTTTTTGACGGAACATTTTAAGCATTATGATGATATTGCCTTCAAAATATTGAAGCTAAAAAGATTGAATGATTATAGTTCAGTTTAATGCTGGACTCATTCACTCTCAGAAATGGCAGTGAATGACAGTGGGTGGGTGTGTTCCACTTCTTATCCACACACCCTGGATCCAAGTCCTCCATATATGTGTTTATTGGTGGTAAGGGAACATTTATATCATGCTTCAGAAAAAAAGAAAAAGAAAAGAAAAAAACTGTCTCTAAGTTTGTTTGTGGACGTGAAGCAGAGATAAAGGCATTTTGTAATTTGTATCACTGTATTTGAATGCGTGAAAATAAGCACAAATCCAATCTATTTGCCATAATTACAGACTAAATCTGTCAATTAATGATCTAATTGCTATACATTCACAGATAATGGAATTTATAAGCCTTCTAAGTAGCAAGCAAACTTTAAACCATTTGGAAAAGTACTGCTACATTCACAGGTTAGCCAGCAGTCGGTTAGCAATAAATTTCATTAGTGCATCAAACTGAGCATTTCCTTTTGGGTATTCAGTTAGGCAGAAAAGGCCAGAAAACAGCTTTTACATGCAGAATTGATCTTTACTTGTAAACTTATGCCACTATTCTAGCTCCATATATTCAAACATCTTTTAGTTATTGATTTTTTTTATTTTTTACAAACTGTAAAGAACTTTTTCATTTGAGGTCTCACATGAGACGTCATGCCTGTTAGTCATAAAACAAATCATAAAAGCTGCTCGCACATCGCATCACAAACGACTTCTGCTTTCTAGAGAATTCAGGGTTTATCATCTCATTCTTCACACTGACATGAGCTTATCTTCTGCAGGTTCTGATCTCCCTCCTATTCTTGAACCTTCTCTATGTCCTGGGTTTGGTGCCTCTCAAAAGTTACTCCAGGGTCTTGGGTGAGAGGCTGCTGCTACCTGCTATCTGTACCAGTGTTCAGTCTGTGCTGGCCATGTGGGCCAAAGCCAGCAGCTTGTACGCCAGCCTCTTCCTCTTCACTGTGCCGCTGCTGCCCCTGGTAACCGTGGGCTTTAGTTTCATCCTGAAGCTGGCATCCCCACCATCTCATCACTCTTCTGTTCTTATTTCCATATTGAGTGGGACCTTTATTATACTTACAGGTAAATATTTAAATACCTTGCATAAAAAAAATGGTTGAATTTTCACTTTAGAGTGGTTTAATCTACAATGTGTTTCTCCTCTCCCCCCCAGCATCCAAGGGTTTCCCAGCTATTGAGCCTCTGGAGTACATGTATGCACCTCTGGCTTTAATCCTCCACAGTATCTCCCTAACTTGCCTGGCTAAAGTGTCTGAAGCTGAGCGACACCACCCTCCTGATGCCCAAGCCTCCGTTTTTGACATCTATTACACCCAGCTGGTCAACCAGAGCTGGGTGCTGGGCGTGTTGTGGCTGCTGCACCCTGACAGTCCCTGGCTGGTGCTGAGACATAGCAGCTGGCAAAACCTGCTCTTCCATGGATACCTGCTCGCTATTCTCCTGCTGGGGATGGTGCTCAACTTCATGGTCAGCATGTCTGCTCTTTGTGTCTCACCAGTGGCGGCTGCAACGCTCTACTCAGCAAGACTGATGATGCGGCCATTTTTTCACCTTCTTTAGTTTCACTGAATTGTAATTCAACACAGTGACCGGGGGGAACCTGAGTGATCAAAAATTGCATGCAGAAAACTTTCTGATGAAAAATGAAACGTGTAGGTTCCCGACATGTTGGTTCAGTTTCAGCCATTTTGGATTTTATGAAAATGTTAAATCCATCACCAAGATCAGCATAAATCATCCTCAGAATAACCTTAAAAATCATTAGATAGATTTTGGATTTCCAAAAGCCGTTGTGTCTTTCAGCCAGCTCTATTCCACAGCTGAGCTATTACACTGATAGTGACGTCTTATCTCAAAATCTGATTACTCAAAGCTAAACTTTGTACGTGGACTCCTGACCTCATTTTGAAGAGACACAAACTATTCTGCACTGAGCAAAAAGGTGTTTTGCCAATTCATTCTTAACATGTCTGATTGGAGAGGTCACAAGTCTGAGACACGACAACTCATCATTTCTTAAGACCTTATTGAAAGGTTTAAAACTATTTCATGAGCCTCAAATCGTTCCCAGTGTTAGATGAGTCTCAAACCAAGCCTCATAAAACTGATCATATTGATTCTGAACTCGGAGGTGAAACAACCAAACTGGAAGTAAGATCCTCAATTCTTGCATGTTGAATTACACGCTGCTGAACAACAAAACTTATACCTAACTTTTTCCTCCAAAACCATCAGTGATGGCTTTTGGGCTGCTCCCATTTCATTACACACTTATCATGAATACTAACGCGACTTATGATTCGGTTAGATGTTGCTTTCGCTATGCGAGAACTTTGAGGACTAGAGTTATAAGATATTTACCATGAAGTCTCCAAAGAGTGAAATAATGTTGTGTTAGCATCTGTACAGGAAAGAACAAGGTATAACCAAAACATCTGAAATCCAAACTACCTAACCAACAATCTCCTAATTCCACTCAAGAACACGGTGTACTCTTTCATAACAATCAAACACAGACTGGTTGCATTACTGGAAACAAGTGCTTTGAATCCAAAGGCAACACTCTAATAGCAAGTATTTATCTTGTTTTTCTTATTCATAAAAATCTACATGGCTATTTTATTTTTTAAAAAGTGAAAGTTAATTCATAAGATATTTACTTTTTGACTCCTTTGTAGCATAATCAACAGTATTTAAGGGATCAAAGTCCCACTTTTCTTCCCCACTGAGTGAAGTTTAACCAAATCTCTTTTCTAGGCTTTCCTTGAATGATTCTGATCTCTTTTCAGATGAAAAGGAATAATGAGGGATAGGTTGCTTGCACTGGAAACTCCAAACATGGTTAAACTAATTTCCTTACATGCTTACGTATCAGTGTTAAAAGAGTGATTGTTAGACTCAACTCTCGGAGTGAATTTTTAACCCAAGGTTGGTTAAAGTTAACCTTAAATGAATCTGTACAGTTATCAGATGAGAAGGGAGGTTCACTGTGAAAAACCAGTTAAATAGTTGCTCTCATGAGGCTGTTGTTTTCTTTGTATCTTTTTTAAGTTATTATTGATGTATAAATTGTCCAAAAATGGAATAAGCTATTATTATGATGTCTGAATATATATATATGTGTGTGTGTGTGTGTATTTTAGGGGTGGGACTCGATTAAATAAATAAATCTAGTTAATCAGAGGCCTTGTAATTAATCTCAATTAATCAAATTTTAATGGCATAATAGTTGCCTCAAAAACATTATTCAACTTAAATTGATGACTGAATCAAATAATACACACCGACATTATTATTGTAAACCCAAGCTCTTTTAATGTTTGGGAAAATGCATTTTATTGCATTTCTATTCAAAACAGAAGAAAAAGAAAATATCCCAGGCCAAAAATGAACAGACTTAAAGTTAAAGTGCCATTTTAAGTACTTTAACAGTTCCGGCTGTTGTCTAATTAAGAGTCTACAACATGTTATAGTGCTTTTAACGTTTTAAATGTTTTCGTCCACACTCTTCTTTCATAAGCATTAATATCTGACAGTAAGCCGGGGCGAGCTTTGAGCCAGCTGCAGCTGGTCATGGATCAGAGGTGGACGCCTCCTGCTCTGACTGGGAGCTGGGACTATGCTGCGCGAGAACAGAGGCTGCTGAGAGCTTATGGACGGAAGACAAAGCTCTTAGAAGAGTAAACATTACATGCTTTCACGTCAGTCTCCAAACACCAGAAAAAGTCTCTACATTTGTTGCTTTTGTAAACAGTCGCTAGAGGGGTCTGAAAACTAGCTAAATATAGCAACAAAGTTGCTAAGTTGGCAACACTGCTGTGTGTGTTAGCTAGTCGATGTACCGGAAATCGTGCTCTGACAAACGTTCCGCTTTGTTTGGAATGCAAACTGCGATTAAATGCATTATTAATGAATTCATTAATCGTAATTACCGCGTTAAATTATCACTCGTAATATACATATATTGTATTATAAATCAGTTATTTCACAATAACTCAATAAAGACAATGTGAGAAATGACACTGAAATACAAGTTTTAGAAAATGTATTTATTTTGTTATGCTAAGAAAGTCAATCATCAATACAAACATCTATTTCAACTTTACACAAAAAGAGCATGTATAAAAGAAAAAAAAAGCATGAACAAAATTATTTATCGCAGTTCACTTTTAGCTTACTGTCACTGAAACAAAATTAACAGGAGTCTTGAATCTCTTTAAATTGGGCTCTGAGATGGCTTTTTAAACTCCTTATTCTTATTTTACAGGTTTTATGTCACAACAAACGGCATTAGGGGAAACAAAACCATTACATTTGTCATGACGACAAAACAGACTTGAACACTTGCATTTGCAGGGCAGCAAAAACTTTAAATGAACACATTTCTTTTCCTTGTGTTTCAGCGGTACATTTAATCTGAACAGTAAACACGATTTTAGGACATCTTAATACATTTTTGAACCTGTGATACAAGAATTGTCTTCAATATACAATTTAAACACAGAGTTTTAAAGTGAAATTCATACAGCTCTATGTAATAAATACAGTTATCAGCTGGACTTTGCTGCCTGTCATTCATCACCTCATTGAGTCCTCTTCCTCTTGCCCTCTACGAGGAATCAGAGTTGGGTGGTAGGTGTATGCCCAGGCTCTGCAGCAGGTTGGAAGCGGGTCCGGCCAGCCCAGCCTGGCAGCTCAGAGACTCCAACAAGTTGGTGACCAAATTGACGTCCACATCTAAAGGCTGGATCTCCTCCGTCTCATCCACTGCTCCATCCTCCCTCGAGAGACCGTCCCCAGCAGATGAATGAGAGGAACCGTTGTCCAAGCTTGTCTTGTAATTCTGCAGAAATGGAAAAATATGGATTAAAGATGATGCATGGACTATGTCGGATGCATTTGCTTCTAATAGCTTGAGGATGAGGAAGATTCACAAAGAGAATTTACCCTTTGACCGAAGCTTTGTCCTACATTAGTGCTCATCAGCTCTTGATCCATTTGGTCCATGTATCTCCTCAAGCTGTCCAGAGTTTGTGTCCCACTCGTCTCCGCTTGATCAGAGGAGACCTCCTCCTTTTGTTCCACCTCCACCTCCTCGTCAAATTCACCGTCAAAATCATCATCATCTTCCAGATCATCTGAATCTAGCTGTTCGTCTTTGCTTCCTAATCATTTTTAGAAAATTGGTTAATGGAGGGAAAATTGTCAGGATTTTAAATGTCCGAAATCTTTTAGTACCTATACACACCTAGTAGTCTGTCCAGGGCGTTGCTCACAGAGTCTGGGTCGAAACTAAAAGGCTGAGTTGCACTGCTCCTGGAACACAGAGGAAGGCAATATGAGATATGAAAGAGAAAGTACTGATGGTTCTGAATAGACAAGCAAAATAGATTCAGTGTGAATGAATTGACTTTCCCATCCAAGCAGAACCATGAAGAAAAAAAAGAGAGCAGCATGTACCCACGTGCACTTGAGAGAAGAAAAATCAAAATCAAATCACAATTCAGACCAGGGTTGTTAACCATGCTGATCTCTCAGCAGTTATGTCTTTGCTGGTCTTACTTGAATGAAATCCAAAGCAATCAGATCACACAGTCAGCACAGTTACATGCACAGCTGAATTAAACTATGGTTAGAACTTGATCTGGTTATTTCACTGGACTATTGTCCTCCTCCCAGTATACAAGCATGGGAGGGGAATCAAATTATTCAAAGAAATATGGCAGATGCTGCGACACTAGACTGTGAAAAACATCCAAGACATTCTGCTTCTCCTAACTGTCTTTGTGGGAGACCATCATATTTGTAAGTCTGGCTGAATTCACTGCACAAACGTCTTCAAATTGCAATCATGGTCATTTTGTCAGATGGCATGGGAGTTATACAAATCAGGATTTTAGTGGAGCAGAGTGAACGTATACATGCAGGAGTTATTTGACTTTCTATCACATTATCTGAGTGTGTTAGGTGTGGTTATGAGAGCTTTGGTTTTGTATGATTTGAGTGGCATTAACGCATTCACATGCATTTTAAAAATCTGGTTTCGGTCGATCTAAGACTGATCATAGAAAACACGCTGACATTTAGTGAGTTTCTCTCACCAGGGAAGTTCAGCCCCCTCATGCGACGACATGGCATTAAGGAAGTTCTTCAGTCCTTGACTGACTGCTACCAGGCTGTAACCAGCCTCCTCTTCCTCCTTGTCGTCTTCCTTATCCTTTCCTCTCTCCTCTGCATCCCTGATGCACTGCGTCTGGTTAGTGGAGCTGGATTTTTTTCTGCCAACATCGGCTCTGCCCCCGCTTCTTTCCTGCAGCAGCTCCTCCAAATCCTGAGCTGTGAGATCCAGCCAGCTGTCACCTGGAGAATGACACAAAGAAAAGCTAATTGTGGGAATAAGAAGGGTGGAGAGATGGGAATGCAAACCATCAAGACAGAAACCGAATGGAATAATTGGCAGGAAGCAGATAATTACTAATGAAAGATAGTTCTGCTGTTTAGCAAAATTAAACAAACCTTACAACACTAACTTCAATACATACATATCCTTATAGGCAGGTTCAAGCTTTAACAGTGAACTAAGAAAACAGCACATGAAGAAGGGATATTGCCTTTATGGCAACATCTCACAATATGTAATCTAAGGTTTCAAATGAAATTCTGCCACATGTATGAAAAGGCCGTCACAAAATGTGCAGCAGGGATGATTTCTACATTTCTAAGTGAAGTCTTTCAAAATTTCCCTGTGCAGTGAAGTTCAGTTACAATTTGATCCATGCAAAAAAAAAGGTAGGGGACAGATTCAAGCAGCGAATCTACTAACTTTGCAAATGCTTTTCTGTCAAGCAAACATTGAGCACTTTGATACATTCTTTAGTCAAACGTTTCACTCACTATCCTCTTGGGGGAGCTGTGACTCGAGCTTCTTCATCTCCTCCAAGTTGAATGGACTGCAGCTGTGCAGCACCTGGAGAACTTCCTCCCCTGGGGACAGAACGCTGAAACATACACAGCATGCATATTCAGACCAATGCACCTGAAAGATATCCTCACATACTCTAAGTCTTGCATGCACCGATAAGCCACAACATTTAAATCATAAACAAGTTAAAGAAATAACATTGATCATTGACAATGCACAAAACCCGGAATAAACACTCCCCAGATCCCACTCTAATCAAGGTGCCGGGGTATGTTCTGAAACAAGCTTAGCAGTCCCAGAGGTTGCTATCTACACATTAAAACTGGTTTTGATGTTATGGCTGTTTAGTGTAAAAGTGTGCAGAGGCACGCTCCTCACCTGGATTTTGAGGCAACAGAGAGTTTAAAGAAATTTTCTGCATTTCTTGAAAGTTCTTTGTAAAGGACCGAACCTTCCAACTCTCCCTGCATTTGAAGATACAAAGATAAAGTACATTCTTTGAGTATGCTGTTCTCACATTGAATCCTTTTATATTTATAGTATATAAGTAATTTCAAAAGTGTGACTCACCCGGAAGTAGTCATTTCTTTTAAGGCTTTCTAAAAAGCCTTTCCACTGAGGATTGCAGCTGACTGGTGCATCAGGCTCTGAAGATGGAAGTCTGCATTTAGAGCACAGGATCTCAAAGCCATGTGCCTGGAAACGAGGCACAAACACAGATGCATAATTTCTTACAACACTCCAAACACCCAGTTAGTAATGCTGGCAACAAATGCGTAAAGAATGAAAGAAAACACAGGCTTACCAGCTTCATGCCAAGCTCATGAGCCTTGTACTGCGGATGAGAGTGAGGAGGCAGGTTGAATCCGCTCCTCCGGTCTGGAGTGAATTGCTGTTGCTGCAGCTGGGCATACAGGCAGCGTGTGAACGTCACCTGGAAATATATACTGAGTTACAAGATTGTATAAAGGGGACAATTCACAATATTCTTATAAAAAACAAACAAACACAGAAGCATTATCTTAAGACACAAATGTTTGCCTTTGAAAAGGTAAACCTTGTTTCTTTGCTTTAACCACTACTACACCACACTAAAACTGTTTACATGTTTTTACCAAGGTGAGGACTCTTGTTTCAGGAGGAAAGGTCTTAAAGCTCCGACAAGTCTGCAGATCCACAGGATCCCGCAGGTAAAAAGCTGAAACTGCAGGGGCAACCAGATCTGGTCGCTGAGCCAACACGGTGGCAATACCTGCGGGTATGAAGCAGTGGGCCCGATGGAGACCACTTTTAATCTTCTCTGGGTACCTGTTTGATAAGAAGAAATTAACATTTTTTTCAATTTGTCTTTTGTATGTTCCTGCAAGTTCTTTACTAAGCTTGTGACGGAAAGTCAGACTAATAATTCAAAATTTTCAAATAATGCATTCTGACATTTAAGCCAGAATGTCCACAAGCAGCTACCATTGTTGTCATCATGTCATTTGTTTCCACTTGTTATTATAGGAGGAATGCAAAGAGTATTTATTAGAGTTATTTTCAGGTATAGACAGATTCTTATAATGTGTGGAAATCCTCTCACCCTTGTAGCCGCTTCCTCACGGGTGAACATATCTTGGGGTTTGGCCTGCAAGCTTCTGGGTGAGCAGAAAGCAGTGCTTGAGCTTGCACCACACTGGGTACCACATCATGAGGGAAACCCTCTGCACTGGATTTGGAGGGACAAGGCAAGATGTGCAACTCTCCCCTGTAGAGAAAGACCTGCCAAAGAAAGGAAGTGTAGCCATGCAGACAGTGTCAAATGGAAGATATGTTGAAACTTGGGCTAATACTTTTTGTACGTTTCACTTTCATTTCCTTTTTAATTCAGTCAAACCACAACAAACATTTTTTAGAATGATCTTATTCCTCCAGGTCATTGCTTTATACCACTTCAATCTTTTGAAATGTAAACAAAAATGCATACCAAACTTAAATGACCTTAAAACAGAAGATTTTCTGTAATGAAAATAAGTACGTGTGAGGTTTGCTGTGAAATAAAACCTGCTGCTTAATCCAATTTAGAATCGACATCATCAAGTTTGGTCCTTAAAGTAAACAAATCAATTCGAATTGAGAACCGAAATGAACACAATATACTAAAAAAGGCTATCTTAATGTCTACCATTTAATTTGGATGACTCACTCTGTTTTCACTGGTGTCTGGATTCAGCCACTTGGGAAGATAATCTGCTGCTTCAATAAGAAGAAACTCCCCATCATTGTCCTCAACTCTGCAAACACAGGCATTCAATTCTAAATCACAAAGAGTAGTCAATGATGAACAGTAAGGGTAAAGAATATTAAGAAAACATGTAATATGTAATAACACTGTTGAAATTCGCAGAGCACCTGAAAACAGCCAATATGAGAATATGATGCACAAAGAACACACATTGTTTCCTTACCTTGCTGCAAGCTCTGGAAAAGCCTCAGTGATTTGCTGCAGGAGGTAAACGATAAACCACTCGTCCTCAACATTGTCTCCAAACTGAGTGCTCCCCCCAATGTGAGAAGGAACATCTTCTGTTAATCAAGAGACACGCACAATATATATATATATATATATATATATATATATATATATATATAAAAACTAACTGGTGTGTGCATCATGTCAAGTATTGCATACTACCTTTCTCAGGATGATACTTCAGGTTGAATGGCTGATGCTGCCAGATGTATTGTATTAACAGAGGGGCAACTTTTGCCAAAATCTCTTCTAGCAGATATTTGAGGCGTTCTTCTGCCTTTAGAGAAGCTGAACCGTGAGGCTGGATTAAAAAAAGTTTGTACTGAACCATGTCCTCCTGAATCATCCTCCTCGGCAGGACGTCCATTATGAGTTTTATTTCAAAACCTTGAAAATACAAATAAAAAAAGGCTGAAGTGATACACATATCATACGGTCAGCATGTGGCTTACAACTAAATTACTTCTTTAAATTAAAAAAAAGAAATGAAGTCCGTTCCGTCTGACGGCTAACTGCAGCCACAATTTACTACAAATATTCTAAAACAATAATTTAAAAGTGTCAGTCAATCTTACCTTGTATGGTTTCTAAATGTGAGATTATATGATAACAAATGATAACAATGAAAGATTAAGTATCAGGATCTGGTCATATTTTTGGTGCGTTGTAATAACGCCATCTGCCACTGTTTAGGTCCTTCTAGATTTTGTAGTCGACTGCCCCGAACATCTGCCGAAAATGGTTCCTACTTCATGGATTTACCTGTCAAAGAAGTTCTACTGTTTTTCTTTTTTAAAAGAACTAACTCAATGCAAATGTTGAATATAATTTTTTGTTGCGCTAAATTTGTAAGTACTAATAAATTAATCACATAACTCAAAATTTCAAGTTTAGATAGCATCATGTATGACAAACGGATTCATTTCATGAACGTAATCCCATTACAACAATGAATGATGGGAAGTGTAGTAAGATTAGTTTAATGGAAGCGCTATTTTAGACCAGTCGGAAATCCATTTCCCAAGAGCCAACGCGGTTACGCACCTGCGTATCCATGACAGCCGCGTTATTGTTGTCGTCGGTAGTGCTAATGTTAGCATAAAGAATTTCCTTCAGCTGACGATAGCCACTGCAACTTCAGCAAATTGATTTGATGGATACATATTAGTGACAGTAACATTTCTGACCACAGACCATTATTATTTGGTGTAGTAAGATCAATTTTTCGGGAAATATGTTTTAGGGAAAATTTACAGTGCCACTGATGCCTTTATGACATTTTGTGTCACCGTTCCTGTAACACTAGTTAGCTTACTTTTAGGCGTAGCCTTCGCTTATCATTACCTGTAGTTAGAAACGTTAGCATCTTTATCCGGAGCCCTTTTGCAGCACCCTTGCTTTTATGTGTGGACTAATGTTGGAGGAAATGTTGGACCTCCCTTCATACTCTTCTCAGAGGGTCCTGGAAGCGGAGGCAAGAATGATAGGAGAGGGCTTGAGCCCATAAAACGGAGTCAAAGGAGAATGATTTCACGATACAACAGGAGACCTGTATCGCACAAGCTTGAGATGTGAGTAATAATAATAAAGGGGGAACCTCTGTGAACCGCTCGGTGTGCGGAGTTCATGATGTTTCCAGTTCTTTTGCTTTTTGTGGCTACTCTGTAAAACATAGAGCAATTTGGCTCTGAAAGCTTGTATGATGTACAGTAGCATCTAAGCCTCCTTTTAAAGAGTGAAGATGTGTGATGATCGTGTTTAGCTCACTGTAGTACATTAGGTGCAAAACTACAGAATGATCATTATATATTATAGAATTTGAACACTTTAATGGTGTCAGCATATTCTGCTGTTTTAATTAAATTGTTTTTTACTGGCATCTTTCCAATTATAATGTTTGAACTTTTGAGTATTACACACACCACTGATGTTCTCAAAGTATGGCAAAATTGTTTTGTTGATCAAATGTTTTGACAACTGTTCTTAATCTGTCATTTGTGTAGTCGTGGATTGTCTCGAAGCAGTCTCGATCACCACCCCCTCCCAGAAGAAGCAGATGATAATCAAACTCCTCAACGCTACCTCCATGACCTGCAGGAAGCTGCCTCTGCACACAATAGGTAACCAAGTCCTTGCAAGCTTGGCTTCCTCTGAAGAGTCAAACCTTTGAATGTCCCATGCAAGACCATGATTTAAAAAAATGCAACAAGTACACACACACATGCTCTTGGGTGTGTGTTTTGTAATGCTACACCATCTTGAACAAGACAGCTGATTCTCAGGACTCATGCTACGCGACACCCAGAAGTAGTGGATTAATTAATATCACATTGCCTCCTTCAGATGTGCAGTTAAGTGAATGAATAACGAGGTAGCCTGTTAGAATATTCAATAACTCCTCACATTTGCTCTTCATTTTCCACTTTGATTATATAAGCAGCTGCTTAAGCAGCCACTTAAGTTAGATTTCCTCAGCCACATAACAGAGACTTGCTCTACATTTAGAAAGATGCAAGATGTTGATATTTCAGTGTGTGTAGAAGAGATGCGAAGAGATGAAGAGAATGTTGGAAACAAACAGAGACTGTTCTCCTGACTTACAAAGCTCTACACAAACCTCACAACTTCCTTATTTCTTTGTGAAGCTCACAGACATCTGCTGCTTCAGTTCACTCTGACTGCCCCACCGTCATCTCAGTAGACTCCAACCAGTCCTGGTCAGGTATCCACAGCTCCACAGGTACTGGTATCTCCACAGAGAGGAGCTCTGTTTTCTCCTGGGGCTACGATGTAAGTCTACTTGAAAAAAACAAAAAACATTTTTAACAATTTCTGATGATGCCAAGTTGGTTCCGTCAGACACAAAGGACATGTTTTTCTTTTAGTATGGGAAGCGTCCTCTAAGATCTGTTCTGCTGTTTTGTTTCAGAGATTTTAAAAAAGAAGCCACTTTTGTATATTGTTTAACGTAAATATTAGATTAAGTCATCACTTTCACGCCTTATGGAAAATGTGTGGGACATCATGTAAGGACAGATAACCAGTGTCTGTTGTAATGGTAGATGACTTGTCTTTTTGCTACTTCTGTCTGTATTTTGGTATTATGCTTTGGTTACTACACTGAGCCAATTCAACCAAAGATTTCTGGGAGTCAATGATTTATTTAGTGGATTGTCTTGCTTCAGAGTTATACAAGCTAACTTACTCAGAGTTCATCCCTTGAGTCTTTCAAGCTCATTGTTATTCCTACTGAGGTTTGTCTTAAAATGAATTTAAAATAACAGTGATATGTCAACAGTAGTTTATGAACAGAATGAAAAGTAGCTGCTTTTAGTTGTGTGGCTGGAGAACAGAGGTGTAAGTAGCTTTTTTGACTTTTTCTGTTTTGTCCCGCAGGAATTCGACAAGGCAGCGTCTCGGCAGGTGCAGAAAATGTTTGAGGAGATTGACAAAGAGCTGTATGAGGGGAGAGGCAGTGGAGGTGGGATACTACAGGGCCTTCAGGATGAATGTCAGCAGTGGACCACTTCCTTTACTCATCTTCGGTATGCAATCCACTTTTCTCCCATCCAGGCTGCAGCCCAGTTAGTTCTGAAGCAAGGGTGAAGGAAAACATTACGTTGCTTTTTAATTTGGTGTGTGTTACTCAGGATCTTGGGAAGTCAGATGCTGTGTCCCACTGATGAGGGTTTCCAGTGGTACGCTACTCCAGGGTCAGCCAGCCCTGTGAGCAGCACATCAGCAGGCAAAGAAAGCGATATGAAGTCCCAGGAGAAAGATAAGGGAGGTGGTGCAGAGTAAGCCATAAATGCACTGACTCAAATTACTCAGTTTGTTAGCAAGACAGCTGAGAAGCCAGAAACTTTGTGGTGAAAACACTCATTGCCTTATTCTCTGACTGATAGTTCACCTAATGCATTTAATTAAAAACAGACACCATTTTCTGATATTCATGTCAGTTTGTACAGTGATTTGAAACATACATCATTAGCCAATTTCAAACGGGCATTTCCTCACCTTGGGTGAAGTTTATTCAGCCTTTCCAATTAATAGATTTGTCAAACTGAATAAATTAGGAAACTTTTACAATGCTTCCATTCAAAACTGCTTTTCACAAGAGCTACAACATGCTACTTTATTATCTCAATAAATATTCTTATTTTTCTGTTTCAAGTGTTAATTGAATGCTGTCTAAATAACTCATAGGGGACTCCTGGCTGACTGTGTAGTTTTGTGACCCAGATACTCTGACTTTTTCATTAATTATTTGGGCCAAAGTCATGTTGGTCAGCTTTGATAGCAAAGCTATGACTCAGACTCTGAACTCATAAGGACTAAGCAGAGCTACTGTCTGATACAATGAAGATTAGTTAAAATAGTTATATCCCATAGAATTGATAGTAATGGGATTTTAATGGTGCTTTTAAGCCTTGTGTTGTCAGCTAAATTGTTTGTCAATGTCTGTTCATTTTTTCTTTCCATATAAGGTGCTTAATTATGTTGTCTTTGGGGGGGGGTAAAGGTTGAATGTGAAGGGGAAGAGAGCTGTCCTGATCAAGTCCTCCTCAGCAGAACTGAACGGCCCTCCTAATAATCTCAGTGGCTCTGGCAGCCACGACAATCTGCGGGTGATTGAAGTAGAGGGTTTGATGGAGGAGTACCTGGCTTTTGACAGCAGGGACCTGTGAGTTACTCGCTTTTTAAGAGTTGTTGTCACACAGTGACCAGAATTTAAACTCCTCTTAAAATCGAATGTTAAGAAAGCTTAAATGATTTGGAACCATTTTCCACAGAGACGACGAGTGGGAGCAGGATTATTCCGAGTCAGTTCGGAGGCATCACTGTCTGCCTCCTGTGTCACCGTACTGCTGTCGCCGTCAAGCTGTTCTCGACTTGCTGTTTGATGATGTGTGGCAAGAGCTGGTTGGCTGGATGAAAGAGTTGGTCCAACGCCACTGGGAATGTTGCACCTCACGTAAGACTTAAGTTTCACTGCTCTGCTGGCATTAGATTGAAATCTAATTACCAAATATACATATTCACTATGTGGAAGTGAATTTAATGTGTGATTTCCAGATGATGAAACCATTTCTGGGAGCTTGAGCCCTGTGCAGTCAGACTCCCAGAACCCTTTTATGCTGCTTTCCTCGCTGCCCACAATGCTGCCCAAACTTAGCCAGAGCCGGGTCCCACCGCTCACAGCTGGCTCACAGTTCCAGGTCAGTGGACTGAGGAGGACTTAGACAAGCCAGGGGATTAGAATGGAGGCTTAATTTCTCTTTCATCAGTCTCAGTAGATCAGTATATCAATTCAAAACTCAAGATCTTGTTGACCTTTAACAAGATTGATCTATTTCCTGTCCTTTAACCAACCCCACAAAATGTACAGTGCAATTTGATTAATGTCAAATTGATGCATTTAAACCACTAAGACTGAAGCATGAAGAGAAAGTGATTAAGAAGGAAACTATTGAATTTGAAAAGTTTAATGTTAATGAATGCAGAGGCAGTTCAGAGTCTTACGTCTGTTCCAGACTTAAAACTTGAATGCGGCTTGTTTTTCACTCCTGTCTGTTGATCTTCAGTCTCTCACTTCTTCAAGTTCATTAACTTATATCACTGTTTTCTTTCCTTCCCTCTTTGCTCCCTGCCCTTCCCCTCACCATGTTTGGAGACCTTTTGTTTTTGTCTTTTTTCTTTTCTTTTTCCTATCTTCCTCTGTTGCACCTTGTCTTCATTCAAATCTTGGTTCTGCGCCCTTTCCCCCCATCCTTTCTTCCCTATCCACTGTCTTTCATCGGACATCCCTTTTCTTTCCCTAAAGAACACAAAGTCAAGGGGCTCAAAGCACAAGTCCAGACGGAAATCCAAAAGGCAGAAAAAGCCTTCCAGTGTATGTAACTCCCTCACTTAGAGCCAAAATGGTGGTGTGTTGTGTGCCCACCAACCGTAGAGGCTCATTACCTTTATCTGTAGAATAAATGTGCTTGTGCCTGTTGATTAACTCTAAAGGATCCTCACTGCTTTTTTTTTTTTATTAACTGCAACATACTTTGAACTTGCACAACTTTGTTTCTCTTCAGATTGCTCTACTCTTTTATGAATATTGGTACACGTTTTTCTAGTTACTGTCTTCGTGCATTTTAAATGTGACTATTTTTCTGTTTTTGTTTGTTTTTGTTCTTGATCAATTGTTGGCATAGCAGATATGAGGTCTTCCTTATGGTCCATCACTGCATGAAGATTAACAATTTCTTTAAAAATTATACCGCGTTGTAAATATGGAAATGACTAACTGTGCCGCCACTGGGCTTCCTCTCTCTATTATGTCTCCTTTTACTCGTCTCTGTCCTTGACTCCTTAATCTTTCTAATCTTTTTTTCTCATCTTCTACCTCTCACCTCACCTGTACCATTTCATTCACTCACTCAATTCACGCCATTCCTCAGGTCGGTAGGGTGCCTGTAGGAGCAGCAGCGACCCAACACAACCTGAATGACCTCATCATGATCCACGGCATCCCCCTGCAGCAGAGGAACCTGGGTGCACTGGAGAGAAACCAGTATGGATGCATATCACTGTTCTTATCAACAAATATTTCCTGCAAAAGAGGAATTTAAATTCGAGTTAATCACCTTTTTTAATGCATAAGACGCACATATCTTGCAAATTTCTTTTTCTCAGTAAACATGTTACATTTTGCAAGATAAATCATAAAAATTATGTTTTTGGCTCTGGTTTTTTTTTTTACACCTTACCTGGCAGAGAATTCTCCCAGCTAAATGTTCCATTCCTCACTTATGCTTCCCACACAGAGAGCCAGACGAGCGTGCGCTTCGCAGACCGGGCTCCAGTGTGGTCCCCTCCAGCAAACCTCGGCCTCGCCGAGCCCTAGAGCAGAGCTCTTCCTCACTGTCTCGGCCGGCGCAGTCGGCCCGACGTAGAAATCCTCCTCCTCGAACCCTACTGCCCCTGGTTCCCAGTTTTAGTCAGTCCAGCACCGGTGTATCCCTGGATGAGGTCATCCGTGGGACACGTTTGTGAGTTAAAGCATTAGAGGAATTAAAACGTGTACCCTTCTTTTGTACTCCCTCATTCTTTTCTTTGGCCTCTGAACCTCTGCAAAGGCAGTGAGATTACCTCATTTTCAGCTTGCGCCTCATGGCCATGTAGATATAATAATGGAGGTGGGAGGCGATAGAGTTCCATATGTGAAAGCAACTAAATAAATGAACTTGTCATGAATTGTGAACAAAACAAATATAGAATCAAATTGATGTAATTATGAATCTAGTAAGTTGCTCATTTCATCTACATTTACTGTATCGTTGTTTATGACAGTTTGGTGAAATGTTTCTGGTTCTCAAAGTCAAATCCTGCCTGTGGAGTCAAACTGTAAACTTTTTATGATGATGTGGTGAAAAAAACTCAGTTTGACTTTGACTTTCATCCTCACAAGTAAAACTGAGTGTTAGAAACAAAATGCAGCATAGATCAAACAAACTACTTTCACTCATTTAGCGTGTGGTGTCTTTTTGACAGACCAACAGCCAGCGACCATCTCACGTCTCCATTGTTGCCTCTGAGCCGAAACACACTCCTTCCTCCTATCGGCACCGGGGATTCAGAGTCATCTCATCCAGGGCAGCAGTCCAAGCTCGCACAGGTACCATTACAGCACCAAGCAGATTAAAGGTTTTCAAAATCTACCAGTCATCCCCCAAACTCAACAACATCAGAGACTAACAACTGCACAGGTTCCTCTAGTGAAATGTGTTGGTCATGTGTTAAAATACAGTAAAATCCCAGTAACCAGCCATGTGGGATATTTTTTGCCTTGCCAGCGTCAGAAAGGCGCATCCAGCCGCGCCCACAGTGCTATAAATGACGAAGGTGGCTGCTCGATACCAAGGGATCGTCACCACCTACTGGAGGCCTTCTCACGTCCCAACACAACTCACACATACAGGGTAGGATGCTTCAAAGAGCTCACAGATTACTTTCATGCTCTTTATATTTTTTCTAGCAGGCTCATCATTTTATTAATGTGTGGGCAGTGTGTGTTTGATAGCATGTTTGATTCCTGGCTTTGTTTTCAGTCAGACACCCCGTATCGCCGTTCCTTCACCGTACTGGACAACATAGCGCAGGGACGGCCTGGCAGAGCATCTGTGGGCACAGGTGAGGAATTAAACCAGGGTAGCTGAAGAGAAGTCATTAAAAATCTCTAGGAAAAGGTCAGGATGTATTATGCTACAGGTTTGAATGTAACCATTTCTTGGTGGCTCAGTTGTCTGATACTTTATATTGACAATTCTGCTTTTCCCCCTGCTTGGTCTTTATGACTTGGATGCGGTATAACAGTATAGTCCGAAGTTTACTGTCCAAATATGCAGACACATCTACCCATTCATTTTAAGTGGTAGATGTATTAAAACTTTTGTAAGATGTATTTTTTTAGTTCATCTCTTAATCACTTATGCATTAATTTATTCTTTCATATCACCAGACTCTCTGGGAATCGGTGTGACTGGCATCAGTCTCGGCATCAGCAGCTCATCTTTCTTGGACTCATTTTCTCACCACCCGTTGGGACACTTGCCCATCAAAGACGAAGAGGAGCCAGACCCACAAGCCTCTGTCCCAGGTCGGTAGGATAAAGTAGCTGGCGAAAGGCTTCCAGACTTGGATAAAGTGTTTAAAGTTAGAGCTTACAGCAGCTGGCTTCCAGTTAAATTCACCAAATGGAAGAAGGTTCATTAACTTTAGATCCTTCCTTTATCCCACAGCTCCACTGGTGCCTGTGTCAGTCCCATCTCGGGCCTACAACCGCGGAGGCGTCTCATCCAGAGCCAGCAGACCTGGCTTGTAGTTCGCCTCCCATCTCCACAATCTTCAGCCATTCATCTTTTCATAAAGCAACACTCTGCAGCATCTGTGCCCACTAAATGGTTTTGTTTTACAGAAATAACATTTTTGATACGATGCTGCTTGGGTGAAGGTTTTTTTTTGTTGTTTTTTTTAAAGGCTTATTTTTGTATTTCACAAATCAGTTTATGTGGCTGCCAAACAGCAAAAATGACTTTGTCCTTATATAAAATATGAGCTGTGTGGATATTTGTACAAAGCACTGTATGCATGATCTAAATGTGTATATACACACTATATCTAAACCACTCTGACAGGGATTGAGGATAAAACCACTTTTTATCTTTTCCGATGTTACATCAGAATTTAGTACTGTATCTTTTCTTACTTTTTAAATAACCTGCGCAAACGAAAATACTTATCTGCAGCTTGTCACTGCATACAGGAGCCAGTGATGATAGGTGCCACATTCTCTCTATTAAAGCTCGCTAAAAATCATGACAGGAGAGGATGTAGCGGCTTTATGGACTGAACAGGTGCTTCTAATAGAATTATCCTACAATGTAGGAATATGTGTACAGGAAAGTAATTGTAAATAAGGGAATTTACTAATCATGTCTATAAAGTACTGTATTAAATTTGATCCCTGTTTATCTGAGTAAAGCTCGTTAGACACACTTTCACAGATAACATGACCACTGCATAAATGGTAGATGATATGTTCATCTTTAAGATCAGACAGCTGTGCCACAAAGGCAACAAAGCTTGAAAATCAAAGTTTTCCTTTATGTGTTTTCTTTGAATTTGTTTTATATAAAACAATAATAAAAACAAAAACAATACAAGTGATGTGCTATATACATGCTAATTTATTAACAACATGAAAACTTCAACAGGAACAAAAAGCATTTACATTTTTGTGTCAGACTAAAACCTTTTGAGGCTTAAAATGACTTGTTTAAAGGCATAAAGTTGGGACGTTATTTGAACTCTATTTTGCACTGAATATGTTTCTTGACATTTACTTCTTTCCTTTTTTTCCTTTGGCACTTTTTTTGGAGTATTTTGCCTCCAGGTCTGACAGGAAACTGTTGAAATTCTTCTCTCTGGATTGCTGTCGTTGCTGCAAAATAGGAAAGAAATTGGATTTGGAATGAGGAAGGAAAAAGAATTTATACATGTATGCGTATATTACCTTCAGCATCATCACAAGACTATCGTCCTGATCATCGAGCCCCATCCCTTTTTGCATTTCTTCTGCTTCTTCTCGCTCTCGGTCAGCCTGGAAGATCAGCAAGATGATTGAATTGACATATCGCTGACTACTCAAAGTAGATTATCGCCGTTAAAGAGGAAAACTTTCGCCATATAATGCCATACGAGGAAAGTAAATTAAAATAAACAACAAAACTATGTCTGAGCCTTGTTTTATTTTCTCATTTTAACATCCACACAATTCTCACCCTTTTTCTTCGGGCCCTCTTCTTCCTGTCACACTCCTGAGTAAACGCTGGGAACGCTTCAACTTCTCCGCTCTTAATGGCGGCCTGGATAATGCTGCACACCCTAGGCTCATCTTCCTGAGAGAGGCACATCACTGAGCACGTGATGGCATCCATATCTCCTTTATGCTGCACATATATCCGGATCACATCCTCTCGCTCTTCGTCAGAGCCCTTATATCCCTTCTCAAAAGCCAGAATGTCCTCCTTTGTGATCTAAAAGATGGATGGAGTGCCACAATAGATTATCAACGCCAAATGTCTTGTGAATTAGAGCAGTTTATTACAAAATCTACATCTACAATATATATTCAAATTTCCTGGTACATAACAGATTTATTTGAAGGTAGTACAACAGGCTTAACTCTGAACCAACTCAAACACCTGCTGTGCTCCCATACCTTAGGAAAGAGCAGTCTCCAGTATTCCTCCCAGCAGCGGTCCTGACTGAGGACATCAGACTCTTCATCTACTACTCCCTGCTCATCATAAATGGCCCTCTGCTCCTTGTCGCTCAGCACTGCATACAGCTTTCCCAACACCTGGAGGCAAATTTTTAAAACACATGCAGTCTTTACAAAAGAAAATGTCGTTTTGTACTATTATCACATACTTTTATGTTGTAGATGTTTATATATAGATGTATTGAACCACTAAAGTGCTGTTAGCATCTGCTTTAGACATGACATTTATCCATGGTTAGTTGTTGCTTTTCTTTGGGAAGCTACTCTTCCTTGGCTTTGTGCATTTGAAGCAAAACTGCAATTAATGTGCTGGTATTTTTAACTGACAATTATTATCCATAAGAATGACAACCAAAATGACTTTTAAAAAACCTTTTATTATGATGTATTTAACGTGTAGGTGTACTATACCATCTGTTCAGTCTGTTCACGCAAACGAAAAGCCAAACATAACACGCTCCAATTAAGGCACAGTTCCGAACACAAACAGGCTAAGACAAACGTTAAACCTAAACAAAAACGTTTGTGTGCCGCTAGGAATATCACTGATTAATAACAGAAAACGCAGTAATACTGGAACCAACTAACTGGGACGAGATAAACCCACTGAGCTCACGTTAGCCGTGTTAGCTAGCTCGTAAACCTAGCTTACTGTATGTTAAATGCGTATGTGCTATCTAACGGCTAACAACATGGAAAGCTAACCTGAAACTTCTCTGTGGCCTGCGGGTCTTCAGGGGCACGGTCTGGGTGTACTTTCATGGACACTTTGTAGTAGCTCCTCCGGATCTCTGTCTCGGTCGCTTCTTTGTTTATTCCCAACACCTCATATAAATTGGAGGTCTTGAAGAGCTCCTGGCACCGCTCAAGCAAACCCATCCTGACAGCTCTCTGGTTTAACTACACTGAGTTTTGCAAGATTTGTATTGTATTTTAACCTATCACTCTCTGTGGACAGGTCAAATGAATCCTATTTCTGCTCTCACTGTGTTAGCAATATTAATTTGGCGCGCTGGTCTGTCACACACATCCGTACGTATAGCAACGCGCTTACGTAATAAGACAGGCGGCCGCTCATTGGTTATCATGATTGAAATGGACATGTTTTATATCGTTCACCATATCTAAATATCTGGGAAATCTGGGGTGTTTTCTGGGGTGTTTTCCACGATACTGAGCTGTTTTTGTTTGTATTGGGATTAGCATGTGGGATTTGTTAAACTCCATTATGATATGGATTATTGCTAGTTTGTTGATAATGATAATTATTGGACAGCCACGTGAAATGGAAAAATCTGTAAAATGGTAAGAAAATGATGAAAAGGGAACTTACTAAATTTCACTACTTTATTTCTAATTGAAGATTTTTTATGTTGGATTAGCATTCTTGGAATTCTGAGTTTCTATAAACATTAAGTAATGCATCCAATCAAAATGTAGCATTCATGCTGCCTTGCACATATGATTCTTGCATTGGTAAGAACCTTTTGACTGGTATGCATAGTGCAGCCAGGTGTACTAGAGCAGCTGACTTTGAAGGAACATTAAAACAACAAAAAGCCATAGAAAAAAGTAAGATAAAAACCAACCCAAGTCTATGGATAAAAATTGGTCAATAGATTAAAAACAAATAAATGAATGAATATATGTATTCAGCACTTAGCCACCATTATTTATTTGTTTTTTTAAATATTTTGTTTTCAAGGAGCCAAACATTGGAATTTTTGTTTGTTATACTAAACCAATGAGTCATTCAAGAAAAAAAAAGGAACCTAACTCAGAGGATGAGCATTGACTTATTACAGACTACTTAAAAAAACAATTCAAAGTGTAATTCGTTATTTGCAGAATGTCACAAACACAAATAAGTTGATCCTAATTTCATTAGTTGTATCTATAACCAACAAATAAGTATGAAAATGAATTACACTCCTTATATTAATTCTATATTTTGTTATTCATTTTATGGTTTCCACTTTCTTATTTCCCTGTTTATTCTTTTATTTAATCAACGTGCATTTTTTTTCAGAATACATTTTTTTGTGACAATCTTATTATTACATATTATTGTAAAATGGACTGTACTTGTATAGTGCTTTTCTAGTCATCTGACCACTCAATGCACTTTAACACTACATGATACTGCTTTTACCTATCACACACATTCATACCCTGATATACAACATGGGGTTCAGTGTCTTGCCCTCTGACTTCATGTTGAAGGACACTTCAACATGAAGTTAAATAAACATAAATTAACATTATACTTATAATCAGCTGCTATCACCTCTGAATTACACACAGTTATACAACCAAAATAGTGAAATGTTGTCTCAGGTGGTACTTAATCTGTTTTACAGTTTAAGCACACTTATGTGTGCACATGACAGACATTGCACTGCAGAAATCATATCTCCTATATGAAAAAGAAGCTATCTAAATGTAAATGGTGGCAGGTTTCAGAGTCTGGTTAACATATATATTCATCATTCAGTCAAAAACATCCAGATACCATAATATTTATTGGTGAGTTTGAAGCAGCACAAGAATACATCAAAGACACTGAGGCAAGTCACTAAGTATTTCTCACTGCTTCATGCGAAAGCAGAACACAAAGATACACACTGACTTCGACACCTGTGTTTATAAGCCTGTACAATATGCTGAACTGGAGATCTACACCGCAAACCGTGCTGTCTCGGATGTTGTCTAATTATTGGCCCATCTGCTTCTGTTGCATATTCGGCACAGTCTCTGCTGTCATCGCAAACCTTCCCTGTCCTTTGTACTCAGACACAAAATAAGCACTTGGACAATTGGCATCATTACCATGATCAACAATGAGAAACAAAATGACAAGAGCACACGAGTTGTACTGTAAATGTTATGAACTTTTGCTGGTGTGCAGATCCTTCTCAAATGCTTTCCAGTTTACTGCTCCTCCAAGAGATCATTTCTGTCCACAACAGTCAAATGGCTTAGTACTCTTGGTCAGTCTTTACAGCATGTCCATAGCTGATGTATTTTCCCTTAAACTGGGACAGTTGAAAAACATCCTCTAGGGGGCGGCAGCTCAGCATTCCTTTCTGGTCTTCACCATCTTGCTGGCGTACTTGATAGGGATCCCCCAGCGTCTCATTAGATAGACATCAAACACATAGGACGTTCCTGGCTCCAGGCCCCCGATCACAGCTGTAGTGACAGCCCTTCGAGGATTCAGCTCTTGGAAATACTTGCAGAGAGCCCTCTCAGTGTCGGAGCGGGACTCTGGCCCCAAACAGGGTGCAGTAAGACTTGATTCTCCCCCGGCCTCTGCATCAAGATTTCCAAGCTTTCTGCGGTACACACAGTACAAGCTTCTTTCCTCTGTGCCCATCCAAGCCAGGGTGATGCTGTTGCAACCACGCAACCGGTTGAAGGATTTTATCTGCAGGGTGGAAGGCAGAGATGGGACCCCTCTGCGATGGTAGGCTGATGATATCTGCATTTTGACTGAAGCTATCAAACCCCCTGGTAGACCTGGGTCTGTAAAAGAAGAGGTCTGTCCAGCTCCTTCTCTCTCCAAGTGGATGAGATAGGAAGGACTTCCCTGGAGCCAAATGTGTACCAAGTCTCTCCCGACACCCTGAGAGGTCAAAATTTGGTCTTTACTAGACACAGTTACCTTGATCTTTTCACCTCCACCACAGCTCTGTAAGGTAAGGAGGCCACTCTGCTGCCAACCCCGAGGACGAAAACTGAATAACTGCTCTGAGTTTGAGCTTCCATCTTTAAATGTCACCCACCTCAGCTCTCCTTCTCTCAAAAGGGTGATTGCAGGTCGAGCCTCCTCATGTGTCCGAGCAAATGTCCCCTTGTATGCAACACTGGTCCCATTTATCCTGTCGATTACAAAAACATCAAAGTAATAGGGGGAGTCAGGCAGGAGCTCAGAGACGGTGCAAACATTATCTGTCCCCTGACACACACACTGGAGATCAGCATACTCATCGGCAAGGGAAGAAGATGGACTCTGGGTTTCAGGATAAGTGTCCCATTGCTGCCACCACCACTCTTTCAAAATAGGCCACACTGTCACTGTCTTCCTCTCCTTCTTATCCTGTTTCTGATCTTTTTCTTTCCTCATGCTCTCTTGCACAGCACAAAGGCTGGGGTAGTTCTGAAGAGAGTTGACGAGGACACAGTAATTAGAACCGTTCTCTTCATGTGGGAGGCTGGTTACGGAGGCGCTGGGGGTCCAACTGAGGGTGACACTCGTCATGCCTACACCTAACAAATGAACTCGTGGGTCACCTGGGAGCAGAGGAAAGACGCCTGAGGGCCCCAGGCCTTCATGGAGGTACACGGTAGCTCTGGTGCTCTGCTGTTTGGAGCGAAGCCTCAAGATGTAGATAGAAGCGCGTGAATGGGAAGGGCCGCTGTAGGTGTCCACTGCATTACCAATGAAGCTGTGTATTTTCTCCTCAGTCCCAGGACCTCGCCACCACACCTCAGGCATGCTCTTTTTAGTACTCCCTAAGAGGAAAAACAAAAAAGTAAGGACTGAAACAGAAATATATAAGGCACACTCAATTCTGTTTTTCTAGACATGATCTGGAGGAGCTACTGTACATGTGCAAATGCCAATCTCTGCAATACTAGCTAGGCTACTGATTATCTGGATAGAAATCTAATAAAAAGTTAGGAAATTGGCAATTTGTGAATATAGCAACAAATTCACTAGGTTTTCTGCCAAGCAAGAAGAGTTCACATTTATTATTTTTCTCTGCTGATGTCTGTTGCTCTCTTCTTGATAATCAATATTGCACATGGCTCCAATATGTTAACTATATCAACACAAAACCAGTTACCGGCAGTATTTTCCACCCTCCTTGTGCTGTGAAGAAAACAATTCCGCAACATACTTTTTGTGTTCCTGCTTTGTCTCTTTCCAGATGACATTCAAACATCTCCAAAAAAGTGTCCGGAAAAGTCTCATGA
>JBBBVU010000017.1:19366202-19397870 GCA_037177055.1 Atherinosoma microstoma
CTCCCTTCAAGGGGGGGGGGGGGTGGCGGAACAAAGGAGGGAAACAGAACCCCCCCCCCCCCCCCCCCCCCCCCCCATACCGGCTACCGCTCCCTTCCTCTTTCTGTCGCTTTCTGCCTGCCACTTCAAAGAAGAATAAAAAATATGGCACATGAGCTCTATTAATAAATGTATCACTTCAACAGTCACAACCGGTCTTTTTTTGGGGGGGTGGGGGAGTGAGGACTTTTTGCTGCAACTGCACTCTTTTGCAAAGCCACCAATCTTTTTTTTCTCTATCACTTGCCATTCGTGCCCCATTTTGAAGTCTCTAAGAAGTTCTCAAAGTTGGCAATCTGGCAGAGCATGATACGGCAGGGCGCTTTTGAAGCTTGGCCGGTGATTAACCTTACAGAGATTACAACACACATGCAAGTTTGTGTATGAGCTGTGTTTGAACAACTTCTAGGTTGTATTTGAGAATAATTTGAGAACTATGTCTGTTTTGGTCTAAAACATCTGTCGGGCATCTGTCAGACCTGGAATGGACAAGCTTGTGTGACAAAAGCCCACGAGCTATCTTTTCTCTGTTTCATTGCCACCATGACCCGGCCAGAATATTTCTTTTGATCCCACCACCCCTCATGTGTTACCTTTTAATAATTGATCTACATACAGACACAGGACAAATTCCATTCGTAAATTTAATAAACGACAAAAAGTAAGAGTCAAATTTTAATTTAGCATAATTGCATAAAAAGAAACTGCAAAACTGGCCTTTTCATCTATTATTGATGCATGCTTACATGCTATGCATAATGCAAGGCGCCGTCTTTATGACAGCCATGTATTAAATATCATGGTCGTGGGGGTGGGTCTTTGGCTGTATGCTTTCAATGCTACTGCTACTGTAGTTGGCTTTGTAATGTCCAAATAACAGACTACATGGACAGAGTTGCAAGCTAAAAGCAAAAAAAAAAATTGAAGAAGATTGATGGTGTGAGAAGAAGATGGAAAGAGATTGACAGAAATTAGATGAAGTAAGGGGACGTGAGGGAGGGAGGGAGGGCGCGCAAGCTGACAACGGGTTAACAGGAATCTTTATTTTTAACAACATGTCATCACTAGCCGCCCATCTGCTCCTGTGCTGTGCGAGTCCCTCGGGAGCGCGTGCATGTGTGTGAATGCGTGTGAGATAGAAAGAGGGAGATGCATGAAAGCCCATCACAGACCAAATCACTGATCAGAACCCAAAGGAGGACCAGCGGAGAGGATAAGGTTAGAGAGATGGGTGGCACACAGTTATCTCCCTCTTCTATCCAAGGTGAACGGGTGTGTGTTTGTGGTTGTGTGTGTCACAAGAAGTAGGATTAGTTGGGTCAATCTACAACTGCCCTTTCTGTGTTTGGTTGGGGGATGGAAGGAGGTGGAGATGGTGTTCCAGAGGTAATGAGAAGGAATCTATTAACAGAGGAGGGGGAGCACGAGGACACACAAAGAGAGAACAGTGATGAGAATAAGGCTATGTTGGAGCTCCAGGGGTGGCCCCAAGAACCCGATTTATTTATTTTTGACTGGATAAAGGAACTAGTCCCTGGGGAAGATGCTACGCACTGAACAGAGATGTTTAGTAGTAAGAGTAATGGGGGAATAGAGTGAACTCAGACTAAGAACTAGCCGTTCCGCAGGTCACTCATCATTAGCAAATACAGTTCAATTTCTATAGCACACTTAATCTCTCCACTTTCATTCTTTCTTTATGCCTCTTTCTCCTTTCTTTTCCTTGTTTTTCCCTGTGCATGCCAAGGCAAACTGTATCCCTCCAGTGGTCCACTCCACTTTATCAAGAGTTTCAAGAGCAAAAATGATGGAATAAAAACATCTTTTTTTGATATTCATGATTGAATATTTTTGGAAAATATGCACAGCTAGTCTTTAGTTCTCATTTGCCTCATATCAGCACTGGGTCTGCATCACATATTGAGTACTGAGATCTTTTCCCCTTCCAGTGTCTTTCTTTCTCCCCCTCATCCTTCAGGCATGGTAAACTTGAAGGCTAATTAGTCCAGAGAAACCAGTCATCCCAAGGAGTCCACCGCAGGCCACACACATCCTCCTAGTGAACTAGAAGCACCAACACCAACTCAACCTCATAAATTCATGCACCAAACAGTAACAAACAGACATAAAGCAACAAGAGTTTTTAGAGCAGCATGTTTTATAGATGTTGTACATACACTAAAGTCAGCAAGCTTGCGTTATGTAAGTTTTTTTGACTTTGACAGAGGTCAAGTGTTTCAAATATTCTGCATCACACTCCAAGATGCTATTTACAGGACTGTCTGGCTGCAAAGGAAATGTTTTACAGCATCCAAACCTTTCTTTTTCTTGCTTGTCCTCATCTCCTCAGTTTCCCCCTGCTTTCTCAGACATCCCTTCCCCCATCTCACTCTGTTCTCAGTCTTTCCCTCATTTCTGATCCATTTTTTATGCATTATTCCATTACTCTCAACTCCCATTTACAGTGCATTCCTTCTTCCCATCTTTCACAAACACACTTTCACTCTCCTTCCTTCAGTCACTTTGCTTCCCTTCTGCCCTCATTCCTCACTTTCCTCCATTGCATTATGACACATTTTGCCACTTCTCCGCTTCACCCACCCCTTTATTATCCCTTTGTTTCTTCTCTGGTCACGTCATCTCACGCTAAGCATTTCTTCTCCCCTTATCTTTCTTTCCAATCTAGTTTGTCTTTCTCTGTAGGCCAGTACATCATGCTGTTTGTCTGCACTGCTACCATCCTCCCTTTTCAAAGCAAGTCAAGCTAATTTGGTTTCTAGCATTGCCTATTGTCTCTGCTCTTTTACAACACAATTATACAAATGTCAGCAAATGTAATTAGCAGTAAATGTAAATGTTAGTCAGTCGGTTCAGATATTTAATTGTCCTGTTTGAACACACATACTGTATGGCTTCACAAAGAGCAATCTGTAGACGTTCAGTTTGGTGATGTCATGAATCAAATGTGTAACAAGCAGCACAACAGATAAGTGAGCTGTGTGTAGAGATCCCAAAGTTTAAAAAAAATATATATATTTTTTTTTAATATGGTTGTGATGATGTGTGTACAAAAGAGATGCAGGAGCTCATGACTAGTTCTCATCTTTCTCTTTGACTGTAGGACACAGCTTGCTTGAGCCCATTTTCATGGCTGTGGAGAAAAGAAGAAACAAATTATTTTCATTTTGTCTGTGGTTTAAACAAAAAACAAACAAACAAAAGTACTGAAAACAATTCACTTCATGGACTCAAAAAGCCCTCCTTTTCCTCATAAAATACTTTAGGAAGGTAAATTATGGCCATGATTAATTCAATTTAAAGTAAAATTCAATAATTGAATATGAAACCTAATACTTTTCAAATACTTATTATTAACAAATAGTTATATTTTGGAGATAAATCTCAATTTCTGTTGTCTTATTCTGTTAAATTAAGCAAGTTAAAATGTCTCAAATTCACATATTCAAAAGAGAAAAATGGGATTAAACAATAATGAGACAGTCGAGCTTAAATTGTCCTAAAACCTGTCAAAACAATGACTGTGCTTTTGGGTCAATCTAATATCTGGAAATAAAACTGTAATGATATTCAAGGTTAAATTTCCAGTAACAGTTGGGACGTCTTTGTCTCAACAGCATCTTTTTCAAACTTCACAAATGAGGAAAAAAAAAACTGGTGACTGACACATGAAGTGATAGAACCAAGCCTCAGAACGATCCACCAGGCATGTTGTCCACTCTTTCAGGGTCACCTTTTTATTCCTGTTATGATCACATGACCTGCGAACACAGCACAGGACATTGTCCTCGTAACACGGAACCTTCAACCGGTAGAAATTTCAGAAACACACGCATGGCTGCAAACAAATACAATTAGAGATTTGCATGGAGACAGATAGTTTAAACTCATGTTAATATTCGACAAACTGAAATGGGGCTCCTCTATTGCCAATGTCTTTCAGTTCACTGTGCAGCGCTATCTCTGAAGGGTACTCCTTCAATTTGTGTTAATCCATGGGCAGCGGGAGACACAGTGGGTAATAAACATTATCATTGCTGGGAATGGCTTGACATTGACACAGACAGCTCTGCTCCCTCAAAACCTGTCATTGCAGACTAGGAGAGAAATGGGGGTTGGGTGCAAGCATGGATGATAAAGAAAAATAAGAGGACATAGAGAAAGAATGACAGTCAAGTCAAAATGAAGAGGGTGGGGTGTGTTGACAGAGAGAGATAATCCATTTTTTTGTAGAAAAGATGAAAGGAAGGTCGGTAGGAAGCAGAAAGGGGAAGAAGAAATGCTTGAAGGAAGAGTAACTTAATCGAGAATTGATGTGGTCATGAGATCGGTAGGGAGGAGAACACAGTAAGCGTGAACTGGCATGGAGGATAGATGGATAAATGCCATGCAGAGAGAACAGCATGGTGGGAGGTGCGACTTGATCAGAGCTGGGCAAAATGCATTGCGGTGTGACATTTTTAACCCTTGGTGTTTCAGTAATTAGCTGAAGAATAACATATTGCAAGAGACAGAAGGTTTACACCATGAACCCCTGTGTGACATGACATGATGGTAACATGAGCCAGAGCAACACTTTTCATGCTAATTATAAACTAGGGCATCAGCTGAGAGGTTTTGTTATAATTGTATTAGGTTTGCCGTAAATACATCCAGCAGAAAAAATACTTAAGGGCCATTGTGTTAATGGTATGATGGTACGTGTTTGAGATTTTAAAGACGCACTCCGTAACTCTGGAGCTGTCATTGCCCAGCAGCGTCCCGAGGCTGAGGACTATACGACTTTTCAAAGTTCTGTAGTGCGTCTTTAAGAAAAAGAAAACAATCTAGTAGAACTAGCTGGTAAAGACTGAACTAACTGGAAAAATGGTGTAGCACAATGCTCCAAAGGCATCTTCTTGTAATGCAGCTTCCTCAGGTCCCTGCGGCTCAACTTGCCGTCTTTGTTCTTGTCCAAAATGGTGAATCTTTGCTAAAAATGGAGACAAAAACAAACAGCTTTTCATTGTTAGAGACTGTTTAATCAATTCATGTTCAATTAATCAAATATTCTGTTTGCAGCATGCCCACAAGGAAGATAATGCGAGCTTGTCATTAAATTATCCCTTTCACGATCTACAGTGGCTGATCACTGAAATGATCATTCTGAGATCAAATTAATTTGTTGTATACTTATGACTTACTTGTAAAACCTATATCAATCTAATAAATTGTTAGAATGCTACCATCCGCTAACTTTTTTGTTGAGAACATTAACTTAGCATGGTAGCGGCAAAAAGTTTGCATTGCGCCTGGCCCCACACAGCTGCTCGCATGGTTTTAGACTGCAGTTCCATTTCTTCAGGATCAACATTACTGTGAGCTGAAAATGCGTAAGCTATATCTTTTTTGATAACACCATGTATCTGTTTTCATGTCATCAAAATAATGCATGAGTTTTCATTTAATTCATTTGAGGCTGTAGGTCAAGTTGGCTGGTCTGAGGTTATTAAGTTATCCCTGTTTCACAATCTTACTGAATAATTTAGTGATTATTGACCAAACCCTATTTATACATGGTGTTCTTGAGAGCTCCTATCTCAGTCTGTGGACAACCATACCACAAGCAACAGAAGAACGTGCCACTTACAGTAGGTTGTTAATATCGATCAGCCACTACAGGGCAGTTTGTGCACTAGCACAATGGTAGTGTCTGGTGTGAAAAACAACTTTATTTTCAGTGTAAGGTTATACTGAGAGGAAAAGCAATCCCTTGGCATAGAATTCCGGTTATAGTCTCTTTAACATGATATTTTATTGTGGATAGCTATTGATTTAATTTGCGTCATCATCAGCTGATGTCATCGTAGATTGTAAATCACAGTGACTTCTTTTTTTCTTTCAGTCTCACATCAAACACAATGTCTGACCTGTACCAGCTGGGTCCTCTGGGCGTGGCTAAGGCAGCTCTGGGGCAGGGCTGCAGGTGTATAAGACTCCCCCATACGACTCAGGAGCAGAAACCAGTCCAGGAGACGATATGGAAACTGACCTAACTCCTCCTCAGAGCATTTAGCCTTAAGGACTGTTTGGGAGATATAATAGAGCTGCTTTGGAAGGCTTCAGGGCCCAGTGGAAATTGTGTGTCATGTAGAATGTTGAGTGTGTTTACCCAGACAAGGTCCTGTGTGAGCCAGTCCGATGCGGCGTCTCTTTCTGCAGGCTTCTTTGTGAAGCAAACATTCATTCCCATAGGTCTTTCCCAGAACGCTGCACACCGGTGCCCTCTGCCTGATTGCATGAGTCAGTGCCCACATGGAAACATTAAATGTGAGGATGTAATAATAAACTGCTGTACTTTATGCTTTTATTCCCAAACTGACTCTTTTTTTAAAGTTATATATATATATACTGTATATATGAGAATTGAAAGTTTTTGTTTACCGTGGACATGACTGAGGACAAACACACTTGGGTATAAAGATTCCATTTTCTTGAACAACTTGGCACCATGATCCCATTGGGCTATGACATTTCAGCAGTGCACAAAGCTTTTCTGGAACAGAAAAAAAGCTATACTGTTTTATGTTTATCTATTCATTTATTTCTTACAGTGGTCCTTGTTTTATAGCAGTGTACCTTCTTTCTGTTTTGTTCTTTCACCTTTTCAAATGAAATTTCTTGTTGATGACAGAATTGTGTAGAATAGATCAAATAAAGAAAATGTATCTTCGAGGAAGTGTTCAATAGTGAACAATGAAGTGGACTCCAATGAAATAATGACTCCCAAAAAATACATGATTGTGTGTGACTAATCATATCTTCAACATATGCAGTCTTTTAGCAAGATTCAAATATCGTGTTCAAATTCTTTCTCTGAATAACTAAATTCAATTTACTGTTGTGATAATAATTGGTGTAAAGATAACTTTTAGTTGTGTCTTTTTAATTTATGTTATAATAGTTTTTGGTAGCTTTTTATGAAAGGTACAGTACTGTTGCTTTGACTGGGGGCAACCCCCTTCAGTGAGTTGAACATAGATAGACATCTATGTTTTTCTAAAAGAAAAATTTTACTTATTTGTTTTGCACTATTGGGAAGTAGAAATATCAAGAAATAAGTGTCTGATAGGAATACATACCTGACATGCTTAAAATGTTTTGATATCAAATCTTATCCACATTTCTGTTGCTTACTATCCGATTTTTTGAAACAATTAGGTTTAATCAACCACAGGTCAGTAACATCACTGTGTTCACCACTCTGAAAGTCTAACTGGGCAAATTGTTCAACAAATTTTTGAATAAAATTTTTGAGTTTAGGATGAAAAAGGACTTGAGGATTTCAATATCTATGCTATGCACATGACAGAACATGAAACAGTTATTTTAACAAATGCCTTAGAACCCAAATTAATTAAATTTTCACTGATGTGTAGAAGAAACCTGTCTCATGGTCTGATAAATCAAAAAATTATATTCATTTTGAAAACCGAGCAAATAATGAAAATGTTAATTTAAGCTGTTATTAGCACTGCTCAAAAGCTAGCATCTGCGATGGTTTGGGAATCCATTGAAAAACATGGCAATAACCCATGGTGGCATCCAGCTGATGTCTTGTGGTAAAAATGTCCCTGTCCTTTTTTAAATTTCAAATATTCATCTGTTATTCAAAAAATACTGAAACTACTCAGCCAACATCTGATATGGTGTCTTTGTTCAATATCTAAATGCCTTTAGGTTTAAAACATTTAGCAAATAACTGCATGTGATATAATTCTATAAGCCTTATTGTGCTGTGCAGTCTTACCTGGCTCTACTCTGCCAATATACGGTCTCAGACTCTCTTCAGCTTGTCTTTGTCTGCGTTGAGCTCTGCCTCCCTGAATCACAAACACACATATTTCTGAACATTACCTATCATACTTTTTAATGGAAAATGAAAGGATAACAGTTTCTGTATTGTAGAGGCACACACTAAACCCAGGTGTAACTTTATCTTTCATTGAAAAGTTCTTGTCATTGATAAAAAGAACATATTGAAGTATACTACTAATCATTGTATAGGTTTTACATCAATCTCACCCACCTTCCCTTATATGCCTCAGTTCTACCCTTGAATTATCTGAAACTTTGTAGTCTGTGCCAGGTCCACATCTGCCCCCAGTCTTCCCAAATCAAATAGGAAACAGGTGACCAAAAATACTGCAGCCACGCTGCCATAACTCAGGAATTTCTATTTTAACACCTATAAAAAACAACTTTCATGACTTGAACAGTGAGTAGGTAGAGGAAGAGGAAAGTCCAAATTATTTTTTACTTTGTGGGTAAAAACTGTCTAATGAAGAATGATCAGGTTTATTAATCACTGTTTATAGATTCTAAAATTTGTTCAGAGTTGTTCTTACACAAATGTACACAGACAATCATATTTCATTAGATGGACAAGGAAGACTTACCATGGTTGAATAAGGGTGAATAAGGAAAAAGAAGACAAGCATCAGGTTCATGGTTCAGACATCAAATGGCCTAGAAGGGGAAAAAGTGAAATTTAGCTTCAGGAAGGAAACTTCAGACTAAATCTGCCAAGACTCCTACTTTAAAAAACTGATTCATAAATATTTTACATGTATATATTTCTAGCAGCATCATCCCTTTTCCTTTTCATGAAACACAGTTGAGTAAGAATGATGAAGAAATTGTGGTGAAAAATGATCAATTGAGCCATATCACATTCTGATGAGAGATGCATTTTTCTTGTTTTTTTTCCTACTGTGGTGTCATTTACCGACAATTACTGTCATTCTGATAATGTAGCAGGAAACAATGCAGCTTATTGAGTCTTGAGAAAAAAAGCACAGGAAACCCTTTTCCATCACTGAGAAAAAAAAGATAGAATTACACTGAGAGAACATCCAGCTTTACCTCGACTTATTACACTTGAAAAAAAAAATCAATTTCTGTCTCTCTTACTGCTTGGAAAAGAAAAGAAAACTTACCTGGGGCTTCTGTCACTCCTTTGTTTAGCTCGCATTCCCTTGTAGGCGCGCTCCTTCTTCACCTTGTTGCCAGAAACTTCTTTTCTGTCTGAGTCTCACCGCCTCCTGTCAGGCTGTATACTTTTAACAGACTGCTCCAGGAGTTTTTTTTCTTTCTTTTTCTCCCCCTCCATTTGATTAATCTATCTATATATTTTATTCACATTCTGATCTTGTCTAACCTGCTTTCCCTTGCCTGTTTGACTCTTTCTTTCACATTAGTTTCCTGTTGGGAGCAACAGAATAAACAGGTATCTATAGCATTGGTTGAAGACTTCTTGTTGTGCAGAAGACATGAGAGAGACGGAGAGGATGAGTTTTTTAGGAGGTGGAGTGGATTTCTTTGAAGTCAGTGATGATTTATGTACCAGAGAGAACATGTGGTCATGCTTCCTGTCACTTTCTAATTGTTTTTCTCATGTTGGAACTCCACATGTATGCCAGACCTATCTGCCCCGATGGGAGAGGCAATGAATTTGAGCAGAGGAAGGATGCTTCTGAAAATATGAACCGTCACAGGCAATAAAATAGTACAGGCTGCTCTCTAGTGGTTCAAATAGTCAATAACACTGTTGGGTGTACAGAGTAAAAAAAACAACAAGAAAATCTCAAACAAGTGGTGTGAGTAGTTACATTTTTCTCTGGAATAAGAGTTTGTTTTGTTTTTAAGTTTTTTTGACTGAGTGTCCTCCTGAAATATTTATTGAAACCATGCTTGAAATATTATGAAGAGGAAGCATTGAATAGTAAATTGAGGAGAAAACAACACAAGATACATGAATTATTGAGATATAAGAAATATCAAAATGACATACAATGTTGAAAAAAGTATTTTATGTGGCTTTTTTGGTAAAGTAGCTAGTTTGTTAGCTTTCTTTAGGCTAAGTTGTAGTTGTGATCTAAGTATGACAACACTGTGTCCAGTTAACATATGTGTGGAGAGCAAAATATAATGATGTTTTTATGCTTCATTACAGAAAAATAAAAGATCTCCCTACATGTCCTCATGTAGGTGAAGGCAAACCAGGATTGTCTTTCTTTCAAGCTTGAGACCTGGAAGCTCGAGGGTTCTGCGGAGTATCTTTGCTGTTCCTAGGACTGCAAACGCCTGGACAGAGATCTCAGATGGTGTTCCTGGGATCTATTGGAGCCACTCATGCAAGCTTAGAGGTCACAGCCTGTGAGTACTCAGATTACCACTGGCACCACTGCTGCTTTAACTCTCCATATCTTTTCAACATCCTCCTTCAGCCCTTGGTTGTTTTCAGCTTCTCGTGTTCCTTCTTATTGATATTGCTGTCATTTGGGATTGCCCCATCAAAAACTACTGGCTTCTTCTGCAACTTGTCAACAACTATAATGTCCATCTGGTTAGCCATCACTTATATATATATATATATATATATATTTACAGGTATGTTTTATTTAAATAGTTAACTGATCTAACCAATTTACAAAGCAAACAGCTATTCAACCAATTATTTAAATATGCAGCAAAGATGACTTATAAACCTGTGTAATTTCTTGAGAACAGATGAATAAAAAAAAGTTTTAATGTGGAAGTGTTTTTTAAAACTCTTCTGTGCCAGAAAACCTCTCTTCATCTGCCTAGTGTTTTTTAATGAACGGCTTTACGTGCACGGATGCTGACGTCACAACAGCGGCTAGCTCATAGACTATAAAAGATAGGGCTAGCTCGGCTCAAGTTAACAAGCTTTTCAGCTGTCACTGTTAGAAACTGCATCCCAAAAAAAAGAGCGAAAACTTTAAAAACTGTTTGAGGCAAACGCTAAACTTAGATCCAAAAAGACGAATAAAAGTAGAGACATATGTAAGCAAGCAACCGGTTGCAGCAGCTTAGCGTGCAAAGTCACCCTTTGAGACCCGGTGACAGCTTTGCTCCGCCCAGCAGTTGGGAAGAGAGAGGAGGAAGGATGTCGGAATGACAAACTACTGTGATAGTGTGTAGTCAGTGTGCTCTCTTGCTGTACGTAGTATATTGTATGTGGGTTTCACATCGTTGATATGACCGTATTTTGTTTATTCACGCACGCGTGTCTCTCTACGGAACAACATTTTAGTCGATAGTGGTTGACAGCGTAACTAACGGTTCAGGGACACAGACGTTTCGTGTCTCTTTTAACCATTGAATATTCAGCAGGAAGGCGAGTTACTCAAATTTTTGCTTGGTTTTTTTTTTTTTTTTTTTTTTTTAAAGTTTGTACAAACTGTGCCGAGCCCAAGGTAAGCTAGTTGATTTGTTTGGTTGTAAAACACTTTATGCTACGAAGACAGAAGCTTGCCACTGAACTTATGTGATGACTACAAAGCTGTGGGCGAGATTCAACTCCATCAACCTTCATCACCTCAGGGTCTTTTTTTTTTTAACAGAAAGTGAAAGATTAGCTTCAGTTTCTTTACAACATGTCATTTACAAGCAAGCGAAACAAGTGGACTGTTTGGTGACACAATGCTGAGGCCATGAACACGCTTTTAGCGGCATAGTTCAGGTAAGTACAACCATATTAATACATCAGCTCAGACCAGATCTGTTATCCATTGAGAACAATTAAAACTGTGTTTGCTGTATTGCTTATATGCGTGATTACATGCAGGCGGCTGCACATATATTTGTACAGTACACCGTGTTCGCATAAGCAAAACAGTAACTCCAAATGAGACTGTGATAAAGCTGTTAGCAGTCTTTCTCTGTGTTGCCCAGTGAGGCAAAACAGGCCATGTTTTCCAGCATCACCCCCCCCCCCCCCCCACAGCCACAACATGTCCTGAAAGAAACATTGTACCATGAAAGAGGTTGAGCCAGCCTTTATGTAATGAGCTCATAAGGACATACTAATTATATAACATAATAAATTGCGTACACTGGTCTTATAATGTGCAATCTAGAGAGTATTGCTACGTGATGAGCCTTTCAGTCTTAACATACTTGAAGGAAAGTTGACACTGTCACATACAGTATTGCTATATACTGTTTGTGCATATGTCATAGGATTAAAAGCAATAAGGATAAGTCACATTGTCATAAAGTTAGATTAATTAAACCAAGGTTTTTATACCATGCCCTGGCTACAGCTCTACATAATCATGTTTTTATATCACAACTGACGTTGCTGTCAGTCTTTACCATGGTGTCTGAGTATGCATGTGCGTTTTATTTTAAGCTGTGATCTATTACAACCCAGACAGTGTAAAGCGCCATAGCATCAGCACACCACTACATATTAGGATAGAACGTGACTGATTGCCCTGAGCGTAAGTGAGATGGACACTCCTGTGGTTTCTCCAGTGTTAGGGTGGGGCTGCACACTTCCACACACATGTAAATCCATGTGTGTGTTCCTCTGGCACCTGTTGGCTACAGTCCTGGAGCGCCACCTTGGCTGAGGGTGTGTTTACAGTCTGATTCCTCCCAGCAACAGCTGACCGTCTACACTGTTCAACTGCTGCTCAAGACCACCCAAAAAGCAGTTCAATACGTGAGGGTTTTTCCAGGCTGTGAGTCTAATATAACTTCCCGTTCATTATGTCTTTACAGTACATTATGTAGTTATGTGTGAAAATACACACTATTCTCACTACTCTGTGCATTGTAGTCATTTGAAGATGATGTGGCGCCTCATCAAGGATGCCCTCAAGGCAGATAAGAGGTTAAAATGTGCTTTCATCATGTTATAAGTGGCTGTTTTTAGCAAAGAGAAGAGTTGAGTCATCTATGAGGCAGTGCCAGACATCAGAGTGAAGTAGTCAGCAAAGAGCAAGGCGAGCTTTTAAAAGCACCCTCAGAAATGAGATTTATACAATCATCTTTTCCCTTCTAGATGTTGCACATTTTTATTTTTTCCTGATCTCCGGTATTGAAGCACTTTAAACATGCAAACCTGTTTTTACTGCAATACAAAAAGCCTGAGATGTCATCCTTTGAGATTGTAGTTTTGCCTTCGTGTGTGTTGTGATGTTGTGCTCGGAGTCGAATGACTCGACTTGACTTTGACTTTATCCTCTTTGCCTTCTCCTCTCTCCGCATGTGGCCTATCATTAGAGCTATACTTAGCCATGCTTATCAGTGCTGTCATCCCCGTCGGTAAGACCACAGATGTTAAAAGTCGGGGAATAGCTCAGTAGACTGAGTGTAGGTACAAGATCTCAGATACACAGACACAGTCAGAAATTGACATCTACTTGGGCTGATATTGTTCTTTAGAGAGATCTGGAAATGCTGGTAAAATGAATATTTGAACAGAAATGCTCCTTTGGGATGACTGGGCTTAGTTTACTTTTTTAACTCAACCATATTACTTTTAGTACATCTGTACAGTTTTAGAAGATCCGAAGACAGCTGATTATGGTACTTCAGGTTCTGTTGGACAGTTTAATGAGGAAGAAATCATTTTCATATAATACAGTATAATTTGACTTTTATTTGACAAACCTTTTTTCTTAAATGTGATATGTGACAATTTGATATTCTTTAAATTTATACTTTTAGATTTGAGTAGTATTCTTTGAAATCAGTTGAGTGACGTGGTGTACGACCCATTTTGTGAAAAATCTGGAATGGTGGGTGAACTGTAAAACAAAAATAGCACCATAAAAACAGTGCATTGACATGTTAAAATTCACAAGCCAATATTTTGTTCACAATAGATCATGACATTTTACAGTTACTGAAATGATACATCTTAATATTTCATACAAATATTATTCAATCTTGAGTTTAATGGAAGCAACAAGTCACAAAGTTTGGACAGGGTAAAGCCAAAGGCTGTAAAAGTAAGTGGTCAGGATAACTGGGCCAGTAGTGTGATTGGGTATGAAAAAAAGCAACTATAGTGGCAGAGTTGCTCAGAAGGAAAGATGGGCTGAGACTCAGCAATTTGCAAAAAACCAGACCACGAATTGTGAGGACATTTTTAGAATCGTTTTTTTTAACAACACTTTGGAGACTTAAATATCCCATCATCTATAATACACAATGTCATCAAAAGGTTCTGAGAATATGTTGACATCTCTGTACATACGAGACACAGCTGAAAATCAGTGTTAGGTGTCTATGATCTTTGCTCCCTCAGGCAGCACAGCATTGATGCGGGCATAACTCTGTCATGGTAATCAGTGCATGAGACCAGGAACACTTCCAGAAATCATTGTCTGTGAACACAACGTACTGTGGCAAGTTAAAGCTCTGTCATGCAAAGAAAAAACAAAATGTGACCATGAGCCAAAAAATGCTCTGTCTAACATTAATTTAAAATGGATTGGGGCAAAGTGGACTGATCTGTGGTCAGAGAAAATTAACTTTGAAATTCTTTTTGGCATGCACATTTTCCAGACCAAAGAGGAGTGGGACCATTTACTGTAGTTTTGTTATCGGCACCAACTTAAAAATCCAGCAAATGGAATGCAGGCGCATTACTGTTTGGCAAATTGCACATGTGGAAAGGCAGTACCAGTCCTGAAAGACATATACAGGTTTTACAGTAACATATGCTGCCATCCAGATGTCATATTTTTCAGAGATGGTCTTGTGTATTTCAGCAAGACAATGCTAAACCACACATTGTGAGGTTTGGTGTTTATGTTCAGTGGGAGCCCCATGCAGTCACATGTCATAGATTGTGACCAGTACGCTTCATTGATCTGACTCTTCAGTGAGGCAGATGGAAACATGTTGTGTAAGGGTATACTCACATTTGGCAGGTTTAGTTCAATTCAATGTACAATGGCTCTGTCAGTGTAGATCAGTTGGAAGAAATGTAAACGGTCATCCAATCCTTGTGTATTAAACAACAAAATCCACCAAGTTTAATCCTGAACCAAATGCCAGGTAATTTGTGGTTCAGAGCAAAATCATTAACTATTTCACTCAATCTTAATGTTTGACAATCACTAGCTCGTTGAAGAATCATAATTACTATATTATGCATTGAATTCAGTAAACTCAGACATATTTAGGGTATTTCTAGTCAGTTTCGCTCAAGATCTTAAATGGCGAGACTGAGGGAAATTAATTTTACCAGGCTTATAATACATGTACAACCCTCTGTCATCTTGTCACTATTAGTATTAGGTAATATGATTAGTATTAAACTTTCCCAACTATAGGTCACAGGGTCACTCATCTTAAAACCTTTAAGTCTCATTGAATAATCCTTCAAGGCTTTGAGTCATGTGATGAAGTATTTATGTCAGATACTTCACTGGTGCTGGAGATTGTGTGTGCTCCCATGAGATTTAGAGTCTGCTTTCATATTTTCAGCCTTAACACTGCTCAGTCATTGCCGGTCATTATTTGCAACCTGTTTTCATTTGCAATCTTTTGCTCATAATATGTGTGATAACCTGATGTAAATGTCACTTGGGGTTAGGGCTGGGTGATATGGCCTCAAATTAATATCACGATATATAGAGCAGTTAATCTCGATAACGCTAAATGGACGATAACAGCACTTTGATGCACAGTTTCCATTCGTCATCGATGTAATGTACTGTCAGAAATATATACGGGTCCACGGTGTGACAATCACTGTTCTGTACATGCTGGGAATCACGTGACTACTTACTTTGTACAAGTAATGCAGCATCTTAAAAGGGACATGTACATAACCTTAATTCTTACATACAGCCAAAAAATAAAAAAAGCTCTTGTATTTTTTTTTTTTTAAATGCTGAATTTACTGACGTGGGCAAAATGACGTCAGTTATCGTTGGGAATTTTGGTATCGGTATATTTTCAATATATCGCCCACCCCTACTTGAGGTCACTGACTCGTGTTTCTGCACACATTCTGATTCTACTCAGGAAAACTCCCCCTTCTAACTTTGTATTGTTTTACACAGAGAACCTCATGGGGCACATGACCTTAGCTTTGGAGATGATAGCTGAGGTCTTTTGATACTTCAAGTTGCAGTAACTTTTGGCTTAGTATGCACGTTGTATTCAAAAGCAAAAACAAATGCTGTACCAAACTTGGACTGTCCTGAATGTGATATTCAAATCCTGTGTTTGCATGGCAGGTTCACCTGCAGCACTATCTGATGTCAGCACATAATGGATTTCATTGTGCTTTTCTGCATTCAAAGTAATTTACACAAGTGGACACATGAGTATCTAGTTATTATATCCCACAGTGATCCTTAGATGAATAGAAATGTTACACTTATTATCCTAGGCAGTCTTGGCTATTTTCTATTCTAATTTCATTACTTAGCATAATAGTTTCTTTTTTTTTATTGAACCTTGTCCTGTCCAGCACCATGACAGCAGAATGACGGTCTAGCTGCCCTGTTGTGCCAAACAAATTGGCTTTGCCAAGAGAAGCTTTATGGATATAAGGCTCCACTTGATAATTAAGTATGACTCTTTATTTCTAACTTTGTTCATTGCTAGCTTTACATATTAATAATACTGGACCTGACAGGGGGGACAGAAGAAAGAAGACAGTGAACAGAAGAGAAAAGGAAAGAGTGAAGAGAGGAAAAATGTTACAAAAGATAGAAAACAACCACAAACAGAAAAAACAAGACAACCAGCTGCTACACTTGTAAAGAAATAAAAAAACATCCTACAGCTTCTGTAAGAAAACGACAGACAATCATCAGGAGCACCCGTAGGGTGTGTGTGTGTGTGTGTGCGCGCGTGTGTGCATGCGTGCGTGCGTGCGTGCGTGCGTAAGATATGAGGAATGAGTTGTGCTATGTAATTGAGCAAATGGAACCTAGTCAACCTATTTAAATTCTAATTTCATTAGTTGGTCTTATAATTTTAGCCTCTAAGATGAAACGGACACTAAGGCACAACACTTGATGGACATCAAACAACTATGCCCTGATTTAATGTTAAGATGAGGCCTTGATTTCTGACTTGTTGTGTGATTGTTTGTCTGCCAACTTCTTATGAAAGTGTCTTGCCAAAAAAAAATTGTACTGTCTGGAATTAATATTTATTAATAAACACAAGCTGACAAACTGAATGGGAAAGAAGGAGGCACAGGAAATAAGGAAGTGGGACGAAGAGGAAGCTGACCTAATAGCTGTGTATTGTCCATTCACAGAGGGTAATTCCATTTGGGACATTAAAAGATTGCTAGTCAGATTTACTGTATCTTTTATTTTTTTCCAGATTCTGCCACATGTATGTGTGGAAGTATTTAGTTTTGTTCAATGTCGTAGGAAGGACTCAGTTAGATTAGACTCAGCAGAGGTTACATCAAAACAAACGCTCAATAAACAGCACAATATTTAGATAAACTGGACATGCTCTGAATCAACTTCCATATCATTAAGAGTTGTTGATAGCAGAAAGTAATGCCATTGTTTTGGTATTGAAGACTGACCTACAAAAACCAGGAGGTTTTTGTAATAGCCATGAACTCTGCATATAACCTGAGGTTTGAGAATATTGTTTAAATGTGCTTGTATTTATGAATCAGGATGCAATGCACATGATAAGCAATACATTTTATAGTGTATCTTCATTTAAATGCAATTTTGTGCTTTCTATCACACTTTTAGGATCTGTTTTGTGTTATTACAAGTTTGTTATGCACTAATTTTATATAATGGTGGACATGTTAGAGATAGACCTATAAAATTTTTATAGCAGATCATAAATTATGCTTAAAAAAACAGGATACAACTCTTCTTCTGTGCCTGCCGTTTCAAATAGGAGCTTTTCAGCTTAATAAGAAATGTTTATCTGATGTATTTGTCTGAATTCAGTGCTGCAGACAGATGTAGAGCGATCCCACCCATCATCTTTTCCATTGACAGGGTGGAGTTTGTTCTTGATCAAGTTACATGTGCAAGAATTCTTTGTTGACCATGTTTTGTCTTTAAAATCAAGAGCATATTTTCAGTTAAAAACCAAGACCGCATTCAGGAATATAGAAACAAAAGGCTAATACAAGTTTGTAAATGTGATTTACCACTTTTCAGATCTCCCTGTTTACATTTTTAGTTTGGTCATTCTTATTATGATCTAATTCCAGAGGAGATGTTTGGGAAGTGCTCCACTCAGATCTAATCAGCATCAAGCCTCTGAGTGTACTTTTGTGGTCAGCTGGATTCACAAACCAATTGTAATCAGTGTGAATGGTCTAAATCCAACTCATGAGCTCACACAAACTATACAATTCTGTTTTTCCCTGCAAGAATTGTCAAAAACATAGTGGATTAATGAAGATAGTCTATAGGTGAATACCGTGTAGTATATTGGGAGCTCAAGAAACTCACAGTTGTTTAGAGATCAGGCATATGGATCTGTGTAAAATTTGCAAGATTGTAATCATGATTTGCAAGTCCATCTTGCCAGGCTCCAAGCTTTTTGTTTTTGGCCAAAACAAAGGTTTGCGCCAACCCCTATCATATAGTAACAGCTGTAAGTTGTATTTTCAGTGTGTTGACAGTCTGCTGTGACAGCTCCTATTCAAAGACTGACACTGCTCTTATTGTGACTTATTTTTAAATCACATTCTGTTCACATAAGAATCACATGCTTCAGCAACGGTACTGACTTTGCAGCATGGAACCAATCCAGGTGGGTCACTTTTAGACTTCTGGCTTAATTAGTTGATTGTTGTCAGCAGCTGGAAGTTGTAGCTGTTAATGCGTCTCTAGGAAAGCAGTTTCGATTGTATTCTTCAAAAAAATAGAGTAAACATCAGCATGCTTTACAACCTCCCTTTGGCTCCCATCAATATGAAGAGCTTTAATGGCCTTGCTGACGGTGATCGACACCTGTTGTGTTGCACGGTGACACTTACGAGCCTCTGCTGTCCTCGTGGTTAGTCAGATGTTGAGGATTAAATGGGGATGTGAGATGTGCAGCAATCTCCTCACACTGGTTCAAGTGAAAGTCATGCATGGGGCTTGGGTGAAATGCCTGCCTCTGTAAAAAATAAACAAACAAAAACACTGTAGTGTCAGGGTTATCACGCTAATGATGAGAACGGACATCTGGGCTGGTAATTTGATTTAAAACAGAGCTGCCAAGACTTTCACCGCTCATAATCACACCTTGGAAAGAACAGTGGTGTGATTTTTGGGGATGAGTCATGGCATATTATGAAAACAGTTTAAAATCTGTCACCCGAAAGTTTCTGTGTCGTGACTGTGCAGTTATATAACTCATATTGGCCCACACTTTCTTTGACAGTGTGTTGCTTGAGTGTATTCAGTATATCTTCAGTTTAAAGATGCATACCTTTCCACTGCTCAGTCATATGATAGAACATATTGTTTGTTAGAATAAGCACTCAGAATCCTCTACTTTACAGCATGATTGTAATTATGTAGATGCAGAACAGTTGATTTCAATTGAAGTATCTATTCAAAGCATTACATGAAGCAAAATAAAAACCAAATTAGTCTTTAGAAATCCTATATTTTAGTGTTTAGTTCTGCCTCTAAGATAATGAGTGCTGTTTCAGACTCCATGCTGTGAATTATCCAGGCAAGTGACATCACAGACACACACCAGGAGACTTTGAGGAGCTGGCAATGCTCACAGGGTTTTACTGCCTGGATTTGAAAGAAATTGGTTGACTGATTTGGACCAGTATGCTGTCATCTATAAAATGCAGAGGGAAAAATTATATTCCCACAAAATCTTTATGAGAACCACAAGAAATGTATTTCTATACACAGTGAGGTTTTGTGCAGGATCTGTCACTTTGTTTATCCCCTCTGGTGGTCTCAGGGTGTCAGAGCTGCATTTTCAAAATTGCTACTCTAGCTTATACATATAGTTTCAGCGTTTGGAGAATTACATGTGTCTTTAGTCTTTAGACTTTGTTTAATATGGTGAGTGAAAAAAACATCAGCTGGATTTACCTTCTCCAAATAATCTATTAAATTATTATAAATGATTTTTCTGCTGTTTTTCTGAAAGGCCTCTCTCGTTCTTACTGCATGCTGGGTGGGGTTCCTGAAAGATGCCCTATCAAATATTAATGCCCTCGTGAAGTCTCTCTTCTCTCCACCCACACACCCATCATCACACACCACACAACTCACAGACACACATGTGAGGACAGAGCCAGACAGCAGATAGCACAACCTCTGAAGTGTCTTCCTTTTCCTGTGCGCTACTTTCTTTCTGGGTGAAGTTCTGCAGTCTAGTTTAGATGATGGAGGAAACAGTGCAGAGAAACCGGTTTCACTGATGATTGAAGTTGGCATGAAACTGATTGGCAAATCAACAGAAGTTCACTGAGTGAAGGTAATGTTTTCTGTCTATTCTGTGGTACATCTTAGGCAATTAAAATATAAATTTAGCTGAAAGATGCCATCTTGTCTGCTTTTCTTAGTGCTCAGCTCCAATATAATAAAACCTGCAGTGCATACTTAACAGAACAGGTTGCCACACCTGCTTTCTCCACTTTTATCAACTCATTGTGTCCTCAGTGGTTCTCTGTCATTTGATCTACCGCAGTTAGTTTACAACATTACAGAGCTCTTTATGCTGTCTCATTGGATTAGCATCTTTTAGCAGCAGTGCAGCTCTGCCCAATACTGCTTTCTCTCAATACACATTTGTCTAGCATCAGTGCTGCCTTTCATCCCTGTCTCATTCTATTAGCCTGCTCTAATGGCACTCTGCTAATCTCTTCAGGGAGAGAACTGTGTCCCACAACTGCCCTGTCCAGATGTCTGGCCTAGTTATTACTCCACTGTGTCACTGCGCTCAGTCAATACATGCGGGGAACACTTTGGTTTGGGTTCAGTATGTTAGAAAGTCACCTGGGTTGCATTTGATTGTTGGGATGTGTATATTATCTCATTATCCATCATGTTTTGATTGAAAAGCTTCAGGGCTGTGTAGTGTTTTTCTGAAGATGTGTCTGCAGCGTGCCTGGTTAAACCAAACTTTGAATATGTTTCTAATTACTGAAACCAATGTGATATTTTTCTGTGGCTTCTTATCATGTTTTGGGCAGTACATAAGATTTAAAACAAATTTATTTCTTCACTTAAGTGCCACTTGGGTGACATTCTGAGCCTCTCAAAGTGGAGTAATTGATCTATATATTGACTGGTTTTGCACCATAAAAGCCAAGATGGATAGGAAGAAAATATAGATAGAAGGAAAAATAATGTACAGAGGAGATCTAAGATGTAGCTGCCTTCCAGATCTAGCTAAAAACAAACAAATGCCAAAAGATTCCATCTTTTTTCACTGGCTTCATCTTTCTTTCCTCTCTTTTCACCCACCATATCCTCCTCCTTGGTATCTTTGCTATTACCTTACAGTCCAGGTGGACTTGAATTGCTCAGCTCCATTTGCATTTGTAATATCTTCAGTTATTATCGCTGAGAGTGTTTAGAAAGTTACTGTACAAATGTAACGTTAAGATACAAATAGCTCTTTACAAGAAACGGCCCTTGCAAAGCTACCACAGAGATAACAAAAAGTCCTTCTCTGCAGGTTTTCAGTGTAAATGTTCCAGATCCCATATAAGATACAGCTCAGACACTCAGAGTCTGACTTCAGGTAAAACCACTTAAATAAGGGCTCTCTGATGCTGACACAATGTCAGGGGAATGCATAGCTAACTGTATAAAAGCTGAAAAACTACTGATGTACTTTCTGTCATGATAACTTCAGATATTTTTAATAGATTTTATTAGTATTGATTTAACATAAAATGTTTTGTTTCATAAAACTGCACATTTTAATGGCAGAGCCTTGGCCTTCTTAAGATTTAAAAAAAAAACTACTCTTTGAGATATTTGTCCTTTGAAATGTTTTTTAGGGCTCCAGTGGCTTTTATTTGACAGTAGCTATACAGGAAATGAAATACCCTCAGTTACCATTTTGTGACTAAAGCTTGATAATGCAATTTAGGACAGAAACATTTATGTACTCATAAAAACAAAGACTTGTACAAGAATGGATACATTTTCAAGTCAGACACACGTTTTTGTGGTGAGTTTTCACAACTTGAATAAATAAAATGGTTCCTACTTTAGGTTTACTGGCACAGTAGCAGATACCTTTACTTAATCCAGTGTTTCTCAGTCCCAGTCCTCGGACCCCCTGCCCTGCATGTAATAGATGTTTCAGTACGTGCTATATGTCTCATAGGTTGCTAGAGTGCAAAAAAAATCTGATGAAAGATTTCTTGACATACTACACTGTGGAAAGGGGGTACTGAGGCTTTGTAATGATAGGGAACAATGAGCACTGGGAGATAGGGATAGACTGACTGAACAGCAGGAACAGGGATTTACTGTGTGTAGTAAAGCACCTCCATTCATGCGTAGCTCCAGTGACCCAATAGATCACAGCCCTCAGGCTGTCGTATCCCATCTGCATCCATCCTGTTACTCCTGAAGAATGGATCACTGTAGTTTGTGTGCATGTGCCGTGCTGCAAGGAAAGCTCTTCCAGAGATGAACGACCATATTATAACTGATCTGAGCTTTCAGCCTTCCTGCTTCTCTGTCAGGTATTCTCCACCTGCAGTCCTCTTAGTTGGAAATGAAGCAAGGCCATACAACCTCACTGTCAGACAGAAATAAAGCTCTCTTTCCCTGTATGGCACAGAGTAAGAGTAAGATGTCATCTCACTTTACCGTTCATTTCACACACAGTGATTGCTGCTGGGCTGCTGGGCTGTAGGTCTGGCAGAAGATCTCTCTGAGGGAAGTCTGCCTCTAGACTTGTTTCTTTGCCTCTCAGTATCACTCAATTTAAAAGAATCTGTCTCTTTGTCTGTGTATCTCATGTCTCTCCTCCTTGCATCTTCCACTTTGGGTCACTGCTTTTGGTGTGTATCTTGTTTAGCAGTAAAACCACAGAAAAGCCTTTTGAGCACTTCATATTAAGAGATGTTTATCTTTGCTTTTAATCTGATCCATACTACAAATTCTCTAACATAGTCCGGTCTCTGTAGACGTCAGTTTGTATCAGGTTGAGGGCTTTGCCTTCTGTCATCCCAGTTCACATAATATGCTTTTTTTTAAGCTTAATACTTTCATTAAACATGCAATCCAGACATCAGTTTGAATGTTTTCTTTACATTTGATTACATCACATGATAAACATTGGATTTTTATGCAGGCCTCATACGTAGTCAGGCTCTGGGATATCTATTTTCAGTACTTTGCTTAGGGGGAAGGTTAGACCAGATATGAATGTCTGACAGATGGCCTAAACTGTTAAGTTCTCTACTTCTGAATATGTGTCACTTTCTCAGCACCTTAATGTTTATTTTGTAGCTTTTCTGAGACTGACCTACAAATTTAGACTCAGATTTGTAAATACTTGAGAGCATTTTTAGGTATTTCAAGCAGTGTTCCCTTGAGTATTGGAACCAAAATATAGATAATACATGAAAAATACATATATAAACAGGCTTCCTGAATAAGAAGATGCTGGCTGTGCTAATTTGTTATCAGAAAACATGCTCTGACGATGGGAGGGCAACCAAAGCCTCTTTGCCCTGGGGAGGGGGTTGTAAAAGTGTTTACGTGCTTAATGGGTAGATTGGGGTTTTCACAACTGTCAGTGTCTCCAGATCCTTTCAAGCATCATTCAGTGGCAGAACACTTTTATACAGCAGCACCTTTTAAATTCACCAAAACAAAATTTATTTTTATTTAATGCACATAAACTCTTTCCATATACCCCATTTTGATTTAATGTTTACCGACATAATGAAAGTGCATCTTAACCAATCAGTGATTTGTTTTTTTTTACTTCTCTAATGTTTGCTGAATCAGTGTGCAATATGATGTCATATTCACATTTACTGAAATTCGAAGTTAATATCTCACTTTTTCATTTTCTGGTAAAACATTCAAATGATTAAGACTAAAGCTATTATATGGCACAAATAGGAGCTGTGGGGTGGGATTTCTTAAAAAAATATGGATGGAAGATGAGTAAAAACCCCAGCAGTCCGGACAGATATCTTTTCGTGCCTTTCTGTTAAGGGAAATGACCCAGATGAATGAACTTTAGCTTCTTTAATGTGTGTGCTGCTGTGTAAAAGTGTTCTGTCACTCTGGATATGAATGAAGCTTGAAAAGATCTGGGAACACTGACAGTTGTGAAAACCCCCAATCTACCCATTAAGCACGTAAACACACTGTCACTACCTACCCCCTCCCCAGGGCAAAGAGGCTTTGGTTGCCCTGCCTGCACATGTTGACCTGATTTTTTGTGTGTAAGTGTGTGTTTTGTGCTTATACCCATGTGTGTGTGTATGAAACAGATTAGTATAGCCAGACACTTCTGTGGCAGTCATGAGTGGGTCTCTGATTGTGGACAAGTGTGTTTCTGCATGGGAATGTAGGGCAGTAGGATTGTTTTTGCTTATTTTTTTTTTCTTTCAGACTAAGAGACCCACATTGCCAAAACAACAACCATCCCCCATTTCTTCAAAATCTGATTGAGTTACTGCTCCAGTGTCTGTGTTTGTGTCCATGTGACAGTTTGTTAAGTGGTCCACTCTTATGAGATTAACTGCTTGTTAACTGTGGACATGCAAGAAAAGGTTATTTTCCACCAGGGCTCTGCAGACAGCTTGAAGTACAGAGAGTTTTCAGTTTCTGCTTTTCCTCCTGATACGGATGGGATACTTTCTGTTAACCATACCAGCCATCTGGATCTTAGCAACTTTTTAAGTTTACAATATTTCAGCACTTGCCAGATGGATGTAACAAGCAGGTGCATTACCAACACATGTGCACTTGTCACATGGCTGATTGCAACTGAATGAATCTAACGAGTCAGAGGAATCAGCCTTGTGTTTTTCCCTCCATTTGCTTTACATAATGTACATCCTCCTCCGTTAACTATTCACAGCATGCTGGCCACCATCCCAGCACTGCCTTCCCCCTGTCCCCCAGGCAATGTTTATCCATTTGCCCATTTCTTTCTTGGCAAAGTGTGTGGACACCAAGTCTGCCTAAATCTAGTGCCAGCTACAGCTCATGTCATTTGTAAAACTCTTAGAATTAAAGTTAATTATTTCATTAACTTCTTATGAAGAATATTCAATATTCCTTTGATTCCCTGTTACAATTTTGGAGTTTTTATGTAAGAGTTGCTTCACTTTAGATTGATTACAAATAGTCATAACAAGGACACAATTTTCTTTGGTGCACCAGATGTAGCTTTATGTATATTTAGAATTTTACCATCTGCCTTGAATAGGGTCACAAGTACAGATATCCCATATGTGAAACAAAATTGTAGTTATTAAATGACAGCTAAAATGGCAGAGTCAAAAATTACCACAGGCATGTAACCATAACAAAGCGTCAAGATAAACTTACTGTGACAAGGTCTCAAGTCACGCTGTAAGTCTGCCAGTTTAATCCCTAATGCTACACACAGACTTTAAGGAGACAGAGTGAAACTGGTAGTCTTCCTCACTGTCCTTTGTATCATCTTTTTTCTTTTTTCTTTTATTGAAGATAACATTACTCATACAGTATGTACTCACATGGGAGTGTTTCTAAAGTGCATTGCCATCATCATTTAATTAGACTTTCCTTATCAATGTTCTCAGATAGCAGAAAAAAGGTAACCGTGCTACAATAACTAAGCAAAGTGAGATAATGTTAAGGTCGTAAAAAACTGAATTGCACAATACACAGTAAATCAGGACAGAACAAAAAAAAAACTACTCACCAAAGGTTAAGGTGCATAAGGATGTCATTGATAAAATGCAGAAAATAACCCCATGTTTTTATCATGAAAGATTCTGAATTTTTACTATATTACCTTGCATTCATATATAAAGTAACACTAGTTAAAAACATGCACATTATATTTTAGCATTACTGAATATATTTAATACATCCCAAAAAGAAGCTATGAAGGCCAGTTATGTACACTTCAAACTAATCTTATCCCATTTTGTCTTTTTGTTGGTTCTCTTCCCAGTTGTAAACATTTCCAAACATCTCAATGCATTTGTTGGCATCTAATGGAAGAAAAAGCATCCATTGGGCCTGCCATGGTTTCCAGATTGCCTAAGTTTGGTGGGCGCCCCTCGACTAGTGGCACAAGCCCCCTGTGCAATGGCTCAACACCGCCTGCCACACCTACCCATGATGGCAAGACCACTTTCCCCGGAACACGCCCAAATGGTTTGATCCGCCCCTCCCCGTTTTCTCTGAAATGCAAGAGAGATGAAGGGATGACTTCTTCTGGCCCCACAACCCCCAATAGTCCTGGACACAGTAATGGAGACAAGGCTCAGTCACAGCCTCCCTCATTAGCTAAGGAGATAAAGAATAGCTCTCCAGCAACGCCTAAGATGCGCCGCTCAGGTTCTCTGATGGTGGCTGTCTCCAGCCCCAAACCTATACCCAAACAATCCTCAAAGATGAGTCCCAGAGTAGGGGCGAAGTTAGCTCAAAGCCCACTGAATGGAGTTTCTAAGATGGGGCTTAATGGCTCCAGCATTTCTGCTCGAACTGTGTCTGAGTCACGCCTTGTGCGACCAATGTTAAGTTCCACCTCTCCCCGAAGCATCTCTCAAGACAGCCTGTCTCAGTCCAATGAGAGTCTGAAGATCATGACAATAGATAACATGGTGCGTTCAAACAGCTTCACTCACTTCAAGCAGATTCCCTCGCCCACCAGTGAGCCAATGACACGGTCTTTCTCTTTTAACCGGGCTGTGGAGCTTGCTAAACCTCTGGCCAACACTCAACTCCGCCCCCCTCGTGGTAGTTTTCTCAAACCTCCACAGCTGAGCAATGGAAGAGTTGGTTTGGGACTAAATGGCAGCCTTGGAGGTTCAGGTGGTTTAGGGGTAGGACTTGGGGGACTTCAATACACCAAAACCCCTGCAGGGGCCTCCTCTCTGCTCCCAACTCCTCCTCCCAACTCCTCAGTCCCTCAGGCATCAGGTAACGCCTGGGCTCTGAAGAAGCCTTTGCTCCCCAGTTCTGTACTGAACAAGTCACTGGCTAGCACTGGGGGGTATTTAGGTTACAGACTGGCTCAGTCAGGACAAGCCAAGCAGCAAAAAACACCTTTTCCAGACCGAGTCAAGCAGGATGTCAGATCCTCAGCTGCTCCTGAATATGAAGGGCTTTTAGGGATAGCAGTGGACATTGAACCGACTGAAGAAGCTGGAAAAGGACGCACTTTCTGTGACAGTGATAAAAGCTCTGGGAATGGAGTGGGAAATGAAGGAGAAAGTGGTGTGCAGAGCTCTGGCCAGACAGCAGGCGAGACCCTAGAGGACATGTCTTTATCTTCTGCCTCATCAATAGACAGAGGGGACACCAGTGAGGAGTTTCTCGATGACTTTGACAGTGTGGGAGATGTGCTCAGTGATGGTGACGTGCCTGATAACAGAAAGTCTGACAGCTCTACTGGAGCCCCCTTACACAGGCTTGTCAATGAGGCCATTGACTGGGAATCTGTGAATCTAGCAGGTAAAACAAAAAAAGTTCAACAACACATTTATTCAGTGATGTTCATTTCATAAATTTGTGGCATTTGTTTAGCCCAATGTTGATGTATTTTATGTCTGCAGAACATGACGAAGAAAGCCCAATGCAGGACTCCCAGGAATCATTGGTGTTGTCTCCAGAGCAGGGTGATGCCCCCCAGGCGTCGTCTGTCGAGTTGTCACCCTCCAACAGCTCTGGTGGAACCTACATGTGGGATGAAGAGGGTCTTGAGCCTCTTGGGGGGCATGGAACGCATCTATTAGACAGCTATGATGAGTCAGAACTCAACAGCATGGTGAGTCCAGTGTTTTTTCTTTGATAAGTTTGGACTGAAATTAGGAAGTATGACAATTAGGCCTTAACTTTAACATCTTCCCATTCTGGAAATTAATATCCATCTTTTTTATACTTGTTTCCAGACAATGTTGTGAGCTAAGATGAAAGACAATAACTCCCTTTATTTCTGCCTTCACTACTTTTCAAGTATTAATTATCAACAGATACGGATTTAAGAGTCCAGAGAGTAGCCTCTGCCAGCAGGCCCTCGGGTTCCAAACTTGTATTCACCTTTATTTCATTTTAGACATTGTTCTTGCAAGTGGTGGAGAGCAATCCAAACCTTTAGCAGCGGTGTGGTCGTTAAAGTAAGGATGAAAACTAGGGATGCACCGACCTATTTTTTAGGGTTCCGATCTGATACGGATATCTGAAAATTGGGTATCTCCCGATACCGATATTTACGATACCAAATCTTTTTATGTGAATTGTAAGGCTTTTTAAGAGAAGACAAGTAAAAGCCTTTTAACCAGAACCCTGCCTGGTTTCATTCCTTGCCCCAACTCCAGACATTACAGGACAGGCCAGTAGGATGAGTTACCTGAACTTTATGTTGGAGGAAAACCTGTATTTTAAGTTTCATGTGGAGAATTTCATGTGAGAACACATTGATGAGGTATTGATGAGCCACGGCGACTTCAGCCTTGTGGAAACTTTCCTTTCTCTGGTAGCTCTAGTCGTGTTAACCAACCCCCGCCCCTCTTCCCGTGGCTGCACTCTGCATGCTGTGTTCATGTGCAGAGGCCATGTCTGACAGCAGAGTAGCCTACCACGACAGTGCTTCTGGAGGCAGTAATGTAAATTCAGACATTGTCCATGTGAAACTATTTAATTTTTGGCATTTTGAAGACAAAGCATCCATGGCAACCAATGGAATGGCGCTTGGAGTTAATTCTACGCCTGGTATCGGGTGTAGTATTGGGACACTTTTATGAATACCGAGTACGAGTACATGCACATGATATCGGGCCGATACCAATACTGATATCGGTATCGGTGCATCCCTAATGAAAACGGTAATGAAACATTTTAAGCTGTTGTATCTTTAGCTGATTGAAGGTTGGCACAGAGAGTGCCGGAGTTAATTTCCAAGAACTATAGCTTTCATGAGGCGAGAGTTAAAAGAAATGTCATTTTGTGTGGTCTGGCACTTATTAATGGGCATCAAATAACTGGTATAAAGATTTATGAATCTCTTTACTACAAAATCTAGGCCCACATCTAATTTATGTAATATATGCTTCAGAGGTCAAACTTATGAATATACTTCTCTTGCATATATTTGCTCTGAAGTGTCCCTATTTCCTAAGTTGAAGCTTTATAATCTGTTTCAAATCCAGTTATAACTTCAACCATTTATGCATAAAAAATGTATTGTGGCCATGTCCATTAACTCATTCTGAATACTTTCAAATCATTTGTAATTGAAAATTGAAGAATTAGGGATGAACAAAATTAGGCAACATTGTCAGTAGTTTTCAAATATTTTACTGCTGTTTTGATTCAAAGACCATGCTCTCCCTGAAAGGAATGCTGACCTTCCTGCCAGCTGTGTGTTAACAGCATCACTGGCCTCACTTTGATTCTCTGTATTCCTGTACCAGGGCATCTGATCTCAGGAATGCATAAAGAGCTTGGAAATTACCTGGATTAGAAATTATATAATGAGCATCATGTGTTAACCACTCAGTTTCAGTACAAGATGTTGACACAAACTTGAAAACGAGTTGTTTATCTTATAACAATGGACCTGAAACAAGTGTTAAGTCATTAACAGTGTGTATGTGTGCAGGTGCTGCCTGTATTTATCTAGTGCTGTGATTAGTAGAAGTACATGTGCTTGTCCACGTGTATCTGATTAAGAGGCATTCACTTTGTCTTTGCAAGTGAGCGTTTCCATGTTGGAGCAGTTTGAGCACAAGCCGCCACCATGTGAGAGATCAGTTTGACATTTTGAAAAGGCAAAGGGTTGTTGGCAGTTCATGTGTAATGCCAAGAGTGTCTCATATTACAGCTGGTGTATCCTAGCATTCTGGTTTTCTTCTAAACCTTTATTCTCTGTTCGGATTAGACAACTGCAAAAGTATTTACAAAAGTAAATTAAAATGTTATTAGATACTTCTTTAGAGGGTTTCAGTCCCTGAATAAATTTATTCTACTGCAACCCAGAGGAAGTGACTGCAGTCCAAAATCTGTTCTCATTAGCATTGTAGTTTAAGATTCAATTAAAATCTAGTCATATTCTACCTTAAAACTGCCATAGGGCTGCTAATGCGTTTGCTCAGACAATGAGGGTCTCCGGTTTGATATGACCACAGGCTGTTCCTGTATTAGTAGCAACCATCATTTGTATCTTTGTGTTTGTGCCATGGAGCCCAACACCCCAGACATCAGTGGAGAAGTCATTTAATGCAGAAACATGGCTTTAGTTGGTGCAGATCTCTGGTCAGAGAAGAGGGCAGTAGTGATACAGCCCTTACTGCAAGGCATGGGGAAGTCTGATGAATGAGTGGCAGAGCTAGGGGTGAAGAATAGTGAAAAGGAAAATGGCAGAAGCTGAATGAAAGAAAGAGAGAGAGAAAGAGAGAAAGAGATGTGGCTTATTGCTGATGTGTGAAGATTAGCTCTATGGGAAATCTGCCTGCAAGATATTTAACTGAGCTATTTGATGAGATGAAATGAACCCACTTACTGTAATTGGATGCACTGAGCTCCCTCAATCTCCACCCCTTTTTTCTGCTATTTCCTCTCCATCTGTTTGTGTCTCACTTCTCATTCTACCCATGCTCACCGAGCTTGTAATGAGCTGAAGAAAGCCACAAATATAATTCTGTCACAAAGCAGTGTCTGCTTTCAAAATGATCTCTACAACATAATTCATTAGTAATGTCACTTGTTACACAACAGTGTGAAAAGTCAAAACTCGGTTGATGGGAAGTTGAATGAAATGCTCCCTCCAGCAGGAATTAGACATGAAAGCTGCTTTTTTCAAAACATTAGATGCTGGGGGAAAAAATCCCAGCATCTTATTAAACACAATGGATTCAATCATACTCCTCAGCTATGGAGAAAAAAAACGAGTGTTAACAGTATTTATGTATCTGGAACTTGCGTCCCTTGCTTCTGTCTTATATCAGGTGGGTTAGATTCTCACTTATGTTGCGGCACTGCAATGGCTTGTTCAGTCCACTTGGTGGCACTGTGCATCCTTAAGATGACATGTGGGTGTGCTTTAAAGTGTTTCTTGTTTGTGAGTGTTGCTTTTTTTCTTTTGATTCGTGGCTGTGTCTGTATTCATATACTTCGGTGCACAATCAGAGAGTGGGCTACCTGAGCTTATAATGACATTCCTGTGATGTGCTATGCTGATGAGCACAATACCAGCTTTACAAAATTGGTGCTGAAATTGAGGGACACATTGCACAATCACTTCATGCTTTTCAGGCCTCAGCTCGTGTATCAATCGAATCAGTATACCAGCACCCATTTCATGATCAAACGTTTGATATATTTTTTAGATGATGGGGTTTCTTATTTCTTCATGTTTTTTGGAGCACTTCACAAATGAGCATGAATGCATTGGATAGGACATATGCTGTTAGATTCTTACTGCTATTAAGTCCGTTTTTGCAGCGACACTCACAACAAAGTTTTAAAATGTCTGTTGAAGGTTTGTCGAACCCATGATCTCATAGCTTGCTGTAGTAAATCATGGTCTAATGTGTTATTAGCATACCTTTTTTTTTTTACACCTGTCTTGTCCAGCATTGTAGCAAGCAGAATGATTGTCTGGCTGCTGTTTTGTGCTGAACAA
>JBBBVU010000017.1:19407269-19442850 GCA_037177055.1 Atherinosoma microstoma
TATGTATATATATATATGTATATATATATATATAAACAGTTATGTCCTTGTTCCTTAGAAAGGGAGTTGAAGAGAGGGAGAGGAATGTTCCCTCTAGAGGAATGTGAACAGGACCCGTCATCCCTTCCTACTCCTTTTCGGGTTGCTGTCATATTTATAGCGCTCCATGTCATGGGTAGAGTTAATGTCATGAGAGGCAGAGTCAAAACAAGACACGCTGCAAAGTCCAGTTAGACCCAACCCACAGGGCTGGCCCTGAGATGTGGCAAACGGAAGGGTGCTTCTCCTGAAGACACCCTGACTGCCACAAAACAGGAAGAAGGAAAGGGGAGAAATCCATAGAAGAGAACTCGTGTAGTGTTTTTCTCCAGCTGTCAGAACCCTTGATGGGAGAGAGGCCACAGCTTTCCTCTCTCAGCTGGTCACTTCCTAGCTTGGACACAAACCAGTCACCTCAGTTGCTCTCTCACCAGCCCCTCCATAGACCTCTCTCCCCAGCTTCAGTTCCTAGGGAGTTCCCAGAAAAACAAGACTGTCAACAAAGACAGGGCCTGGGAGCTGGGTTGTTTCTCTCTGGCCCTTTAACAACTCACCAGCTGACTGGACAAAGAGTTATTTCTCTCCACTCTCTGAGTTTTTCTTCGTGTTTGGGCTCTTTTTCCCCCTATTGGAATATATTCCGTTTGTATAACTTCGTAGGACTTTTTTCTGAGCTGAAAACAAGTCATTTGAAGCCACTAAGTTTCCTGGAATGTAACAGGTCTGTATGATGCACACTGTCTGCCTTTGAGCTATGTGGTGACTCGATGTGTGAAGTATTTTAACCACCACTGTTAAATTAATTGGATTCTGTCTATCAGGTTTTATCTACTTACCTGAGTATCTTGCATATAGAAAGTCAGAGTCCTTTCGATTTCCGAAACATCATGCACTGTTAGTTGTAAATTTTGTTGTGGTCACAGTTCATTTCACAGCTGTATGCTACTGAGTGGCTCACATGCTGTGTCCTTCTACAGTACGCCCTTGAAAATGTCTTGTCTCTCTGTGCAAGCAAATGTTTGATGTCGTGATGGTAGAGACAACTGAGAGATATGGAGAATGAGATGAATTAGATTATGATTTTAATGTAGATATTTGAGAATTTTGTAAAACATTTCCACACATTTTTGCAGGGTGTATATATATGTGTATTCTATAGTTGTAAAAGGAAGCAAAAAGAAGAACCAAAGAATAACAAAGATCTGTCTTTCAATGTTTATTTTCATTTTGAGCACAAATACAGCAACATCAACTGATGTGATTGAGTATCATGGATATATGCCTCTCTTTTTCTGGCACTTTATTTTCTTTACAAAACCTCACTGTTATACATTTTTTCTATATAGACTTTAACAGAATGTCCCAGAATGAGCGCTTGGAGCGGGGCAGTCGACAAGGACAGCGGCGTAAACACCACCGCTATAGTGGACCAGACCACTTCTACAACAACAGCAGGTTAGTCAGGGTTGCAGTTAAAGTAAATGATTAATAAGTAAACAATTAAAACGTGTTTGTTCTGGCTTTCTGTCTGTCTAATGCTGTGTAAACTTTCTTTCTTTCTCAGGGCTCATGTCTTCCAGCATTATGATGGACTGAATGCCTCAAGGTTCTCGTCGGGGCCTGTCCAATCTGAAGGCAGGCAGCATGACTGCAGACCAGTGCTGGATGAACTTGCACTTGAACACATGACTCAGGACTGCACCTTACTCAAGAATCAGCTGCTCAGACTCAAGACATTACTACAGGTTTGAGCAACATTTGCAGAATGATGTAAATTTGTTTAAAAAAAAGTATTAGATTATTATTATAATACTATTATTAGTATTAGTTTCAGATTATAAACATGTTTAATAGGTACACATTCACAATTTCAATATCTCCTATATCCTTTGTAAACTTCTGATGCTGTTGTGTCACACTATGAACATGCAGTTAACAGGCAGATCTTGTCTACATACTGTTTACTGTCAGGATTTTGCATTTGATCTGCTGTTTTGTCCGTTAAACACAGCTTTCTTGCCAGAGGAGCATTTTGACTAATCTTCTTAAGTTTTCTAAAACTGGCTGTATTACAGTGTTCAGCATGACAGATATGAAACATATTTTCTGACGAAGCTCAAGTAGGCTGAAAGAGATGTTCGTTATAGTTAATGTATTAAAGAAATTAGGATATTCACAAAATTTGTAGGGTATCAAACATTAAGTCTTTGACTAGTTATATTTAAATTGACTAGTTTTATTTGAAAGGTCGGTGAGCACTTTTATATTTGAAGTGTTGAGCATGTGTGCATCTCTGCTGTACATTTGGGCTTGCATTTTTGCTTGAGTGTATGCGTGAGTGTGTTTGTGAAGCAGATAATTTGACAGATGCTACTTTGTCAGTCAGGCAAATTCTTTTAGGGAAGGAAAAAAAGATAGGATGACTTGGTGAAGAGAAATAAAAGATATCAGCTTATGAAAATGTGCACATAGATATATGACCAACCCATAAAACCTGCACTCTATGAAATCATAGTCCAATCTACGCAGTTAAAGATATGCACAGACATAAGCCCCACAACTGCACACTCCATAAAACAAAATTATATTGAATGCCGCCGTAGGGTGGATATTGATGTTCGTGATTGCATCTGGATCACATGTCTCCTTCAAATATGTTAAGCATGTTCCCTGCAATTAAGCAAACACTGTAGGCCTCAAAGGGAGGGAAAATATATTTTGACTTGTATCTAACTCTTAATTGCGTTTTTTTCTTTTTAAAATGATGATCTTTCAAAATGGTGTATGAGCCTTCACTTGCTGAATCTTTATTGCACTTAAAGTCACACATACAGGACACCCTTTTTACACTTGCAGTCAATCTTAAATGGGTATCAGGAGGAATATAGTGTAGAAAAATTTAGAATAATAAAAATGGATCCTTTTTGTTACTTTTGGCAACATAAACTTTACAATTTCTAGCCTTTGGTTGGCATTTCCTTTTTTCTTTTTTTAATTCATTAAAAAAGAATTGTTAATTCTGTTACTGTGACAACAAGCAAAGACTATGATTGAAGTATACAAAATATGAAACATTTTTCTGTTGTGGGAAAAATACACTCAAGATCCTGTACTTATTTAAGTACACTGAAGTGGGGACAGTTTTTGGATGGAATTAGATAAACATATCGATGTTCAATAATATGCTGTGCCTGTGGTATCTAACGCTTGCTGCTCACTGCTCAGGGTCAGTGAAGTATTTCTGCAAAAGAATAAAATTCTGTCACCGAAGTGAAATACTGCTCTTGAGGCATGCCTAAGGCAATTGATTTTGCTTAGTGACTACTCTGCATCTCTGTGTGTTTGTGTTTTGTTTGTTTCCAGCTTGAGGAAACAGACTCTTCAACAGAAGTTTCTGAGGAGACTGAAGACATTACCACAACATCACAAGTAAGAAACCTGACCTCAGGTTATCAGTGATTTTGACTAAATATGTTTTTCTATCTATATTTCTTTATTTAGCAGGGTAGCATATGTGTGTGCATATATATAGTCCTTCATATATGCTTGTGGGATTATGATTTCAGTTGGATGTCCTGATTAAAGAAGTGCTGATGCTTAAAGAAGAGCTGAGGAGCAGAGACAAGGTCATTGCTCAGCTCACATCACAGTGTCAACAGCTACGACAACAGCATCAGCGAGAACAAATGGTGAGTTTATGCAAACTGGTGAAAAGTCTGTAAAAGAGATTCTATAGTTTAGTGCATGGGAAATGCATTGGACTACAAAGTTATACCATCACGCTTCCTGACATGTAGGACATATTTTTAAAAAAAAGCAAACAAACAAACAAAAAAAACACAATACTCTTAAATATTGAAAAAGACAGAATGCAATGATTTGCAAATGCTAAAAAAAGTGTAGAAAGACCACCTGTCTGATGTAAAGTTGAATAACACACTTGAGGAATTTTGCTTTTCGGGATAAAGATGAAAGGAGTTCTCCATTTTTTGTATGGGCAAATAGTTCAACCAATTAAAAATATCATATTCCAATCTCAGATTATCTAAAATTATAACCTTCCACAAAAGGGGATCACTTTTGTTTAAAAGAATAGTAAAAATAACTGTTAAAAAATCCTTTCTAGTTTTTTAAACAACCGCCCAACATTTTTTCTACTTTTCATCAAAATGAAGTATAAATACATTTTCAACTTTGTTGCAGATTGCAGACAACAAGCTGAAAATAAGTTGACAGAATATAGATGAAAATTGTCATCAGAGAAAATGGTTTGACTCCATGTTACTTGAAAGAATGTTTATTTGTAAATTACTGAGCAAGTGGCTCAGCTGTAGGGAACATATGATCTTCTTCATGACATTGCGAATAAAGTCATCATTCCAGACACATTCTTCATGAAGTATTTATGGAGTCTCAAAATAATTGTGATTATGCTACTCTCACTGTTGATGAAAACAAAATAATTAGGACCCAGACACTGAATAACAGCAACATATTCAATATCAATACAGACCCATTTGTTGTGTTTGCATTTGTGTAGCTTTTCTTCTGAGACTTCACCTCCTTTTTGCAGATCTGAGATAGTTAAGCACATCTGCTATATCCTTCCATTATGTGCCTTTTACAGCCATTCCACATTTATTAGATCTTACTAAAAGATCATATGAAAGACAAACACTGCATGATTACCGCATGCCATGTGACAGGCTACAAAATTTTTTGGATGGGCCAACTGTTTGGCTTCCTAATGGTAAGACAAGACAAGCTGTAATACTGTTCATTGTGGATGTGAATTCAGTTTCTGATGGGATCTTGCTTTACTCCCACATGCACTCCATGTTATCCTTGCCTACCAACAATGTCTGTTCTGTTCCATTTTGACTGGCTCCGTCTCCACTTTTCCCTTGTTAGCCAAAAAAATAGGATGTCTTGCTGACATTATTCAAATCCCTGCCATATTGAGAAATACCAAAATGTCAAAGCAAGGCCTGTCCACCAGCTTAGCTGCCGCATACTTTCTGTCCAATTAGAATTAACACCCACCCACACTAGATTATTCACTCAGCACAATATTGTTAGACCCTTACACCCAACAAGCAAGGGCGGTAAGCCAGGACATATTCTCAGATCTGTGTCTGACTTTAATGAGTGCAGAGGCTGTGAAAGTGAAAATGTTAGGGAAAGTGGGATGAAAATAACCCAGACCTTTGATTATTTACTCTGATTGCGAACTAGATCATCTTGTAAGAATTCAGTGCTAGAATAAGTCAAAAGATGTCCCATGTGCTGCTGCTCTGATGTCTTTGAATTACAGGACTAAGGAACAGTGGGAGGAAAATGCGTAAACAAACAGATCAGGCTTGAACTGGTTTAAATGTCTGACCAATCCGACAGTCTACATCATGAGAAAAAATTCTTTTGAATTTGAAGCTTGTGAAAACTTCCGGTTCGTGTTGTATGGTAAATGGACTACTTGTATAGTGCTTTTCTAATGCTTTGACACTACATGTCACATTCATCCATACACTCATACAGCCCTTATGTTTATACATACTCAGTGCTACTATACACATTCACACCCCTAATAGGCACATCAGGAGGCAACGTGGGGTTCAGTGTTTTGCCCAAGGACACTTCAACATGTAGTCAGGGGGAAGCCGTGAATTGAACCACCAACTCTGTGGTTGACAGACGACTGCTCTTCCTCCTGAGCTACAGACGGCCCAGAGGGTTATCTTGAGTTAAAGTTAGGGTATTGAACCTGCTGCTTGTATTGGATTACTTTATAATGTTTTTTAGGATAATATTAAAGTACAAAAAATATGAATCAAGAAGAGGGAAGTAAAGTTTGAACAGTGAAAAGGAGAGAAAAGTAGAAATAAGGAAAACTAAAAACTTAGTTTTTAGCCTTACTTGCTGGAAGCTGTTTCGGATGCTGCCTCCACCACTCTTTGCTCAGACTGTTGATGCTTTTTCTCCTCTTGTTTGAGCTGCAGTGAAATTTTCACCAAGGCTGGAAAAATCTTGCAATTTCTGTCCATTTGTATTAATGTGTTTGAATTTTCATGTTTTTTTCATATGTAAGAGAGAAAGTGAGAAATTGATAATGTGCTGCTACAAAGATCATCAAAAACATCAAGCTGCGTTAAGTTAATTCTGTTACTCTTCAGTTTCTCCTTCCTAACACATAACTGAAACATTTTATATTCAAACAAGTCATTGTGTTCTAGTAAGATTAAATTGGGAATTTAGTGACGTTTGTATGTCGAAATGTTATGAAACTTTACCTTGTTTCTCCTCCTAGCCTCATCAAGGGCGACAGGTCAGGTGTCAGTGCCAACACCAGAGGACTTCCTCTTCATTACGACAGAGTGAGAGGCAGATGGACAAACGGACACAGCACCACTATGACAAGGCTACCCAGACATACTGGAGACCACCGAGCCATGCTGTGAGTCCAAATATTATTCATTTCAGTTTAGTTTTTATTCATATAGTTCATCTTCACAACAAAAAAATCAACCCAGGGCACTTCATAAAGAAAGATTACCAACAATTTCCTTTGAGCAAGTCTGTGACAAAAAGTCTGTTGATTAAATAAAAAAATTATTTAACATTCAACTGGTGCAGTCGTCATTTCCAAGGGATGACACTGCTGGCTGACTGCAAGTATACAATGTGTCCATCAGCCAAGTTCTTTTCCAGTTGTCCACAGCTGGAAAAGACCCCAGAGGGTTAAATCGCTCTAGCATGTCGTCTGCATGGAATACAGTTTATTAGACCACCAGTGTGCTTGTCACGCCATCTTCCACTCTTAATGAACGTGGAGGCTGGTGGTGATGTTGGAGTGATGGAAAAAGAGAGACAGATTTGCTGGAGAAATAAAGTAGACAGAGAGAGAGAAAGGTGGAAAATTGATAGATACATGTTCCATGTTGGGCGGTATCATGGCACAATAGCATGCAGTGTGGCAGCTAGTTATTGATTTCATAGCTGGAGTGCCTCAGGCACCGTGCCTAGTAAACACTCTCCTAATTGGCCTGCTGCTCGGCTAAAAGAGTGAAAGTCACATACAATACAGGCATACATAAGCATTATCAAGAGAAAATAAATGAATTTAACAAAATGAAAACCTGCAGTTAGTAAATATACACTGCTCAAAAAATGAAAGGAAGCACTTAAACAACACATCTTAGATCTTGATGAACAAAATGTGCCAGTTGAAAATCTTTCTTCATTACATAGTGGAATGTGTTGAGAACAAAAAACACAAGAATGATCAATGGAAATCAAAATCATTAACCCATGGAGGTCTGGATTCAGAATCCTATTCAAAATAAAAGTGAAAAGATCAGATCACAGGCCGACCCAAATGCTGTGGAAATTCCTCAAGACAATTCAAAATGAGCTTCAGTTGTGTGTGTGGCCTCCACATGCCTGTATGCACTCCCTACAAACTCTGGGCATGCTCCTGATGAAACAATGGATGTTCTCCTGAGGAATCTCCTACCAGACCTGGATCAGGGCATCAGTCAACCCCTGGACAGTCTGCGGTGCAACATGGCGGCAGTGGATGGAACGGGATATGATGTCCCAGAGGTGCTCGACTGGATTCAGGTCTGGTGAACGGGCAGGCCAGTCCATAGCATCAATGCCTTCGTCATGCAGGAACTGCTGGCACACTCCAGCCAGAAGGAACCCAGGTCCCACTGCTGCAGCATATGGTCTTGACAATACGTCTGAGGATCTCATTCGGTACCTAATGGCAGTCAGGCTATCTCTGGCTAGCACATGGAGGTCTTTGTGGCCCTCCAAGGATAAGCCTCCCCAGACCATCACTGACCCACTGCCAAACTGGTCATGCTGGAGGATGTACCAGGCAGCAGAACATTCTACATGGCATCTCCAGACTCTGTGACAAGTGGGGTTTGTGAGCACTTGTGGACATCGGGCCCTCATACCACCCTCATGAAGTCTGTTTCTGACAGTTTGAGCAGAAACATGGACATTAGTGGCTGCTGGAGGTCATTTCATAGAGCTCTGGCAGTGCTCATCCTATTCCTCCTTGCACAAAGGAGCAGATAGCGGTCCTACTGCTGGGTTGTTGTCCCCTATGGTCCCCTCTACGTCTCTCGGAATACCGGTCAGTCTCCTGGTATCTCCTCCATGCTCTCGACACTGTGCTGGGAGACACAGCAAACCTTCTTTCCACAGTACGCATTGATGTGGCATCCTAAATGAGCTGCACTAACTGAGTAACTTCTGTGGGTTGCAGACACCGCCTCATGTTAACTCTAGTGGTGAGGGCACTGGCAGAATGCAAACATGACCAAAACCCACCAGAAAGGATGATGACAGGGAAATTGTCTGTGGCCAACACTTGCAGGACCATTCCTTTAAAGCGGCTGTCTTGCTGATTGCCTCTCATTTCCACCTGTTGTATGTTGCATTTGTACAACAGCAGGTGAAATTGATTCCCAATCAGTATTATTTCCTGGACAAATTGATACCCAAGAAGTGTGAGTGACTTTGAGTTACATGCTGCTGATTATTTGCTCCCTTTATTTATTTATTTTGAGCAGTGTATATTTCAATGTATTACATACAGACAACAGGTGAAAGGTTAAGGAAAAAAGAAGCAAGCTTACTAACTGAATTCGATCCCTGCTTGCTACAAGAACATATGGTTTAACAGTTGCTATGGCAACTATCAAAGCAGACCTATACTGGATGGAGAATCATCTCTATGGTGTGAATGTCTATCTTTGACCTGTTGTACCTGGTGCATAATGGCCCACTAAAACACAAAACACATCAAGATTGCTTCCCCGCTTTGCCTCTGTTCTTCATTCTGACGTTATTAGATATTCCTTTGTTTCTCTCCATCATTCACTTTTCTCTCCTTTAATCTACAATACTGTGTCACCACCAGAGTGCAGACCATGTCCTGTACTCTATTTTATTGCTCTGTGGAGATCAAAACATTATTATGCCATTAAAGGTTAGCTATGAGCTTTGTTACCTTTTGATGAAGAAAAAGAAAAGAGAGAATATTGAATGAACAAACAAAAGAAAGATATGTTTCTTTGTCAGACTTTATTATTCAAGGTTTTATTTAAGATGTAATGCAAGCATCCTCAGCTAACCTGGCTTTGGTGTTCCTGTACAGTTGATCTAAAAAAAAATTGTTTAGTTTTTTGAGCCTACATGTTTCTAACTGTCAGTTTTATAAACAAATATTATTCCCACTCTCACATTAATTATGTATGGTTGTCTTTATTTCACTGTCTTCCAAACACATATATGTATACATTTATGATATGGTGTCATAATTACATTTTTCTTTCCTTCTTGCTGAGAAATTCCCTTTCCTCTAACATTAAAAGCACTTCTGCGTTGGATCACTGGAGAAACTATGCCCCTCTGATAATATTTTTGAATGTTGTGGTGAAAGGATGAGCCAAGATTAATGTGGATGTCAGAGGCCAATAGCTAATCGTTGTTATAGTATTAGTTATATTGTATTTTTGCCTTATCAGTAGCTTTGAGGTTAAAATGTACACTGGACCGTGTGGAGTCCCATGCTGTGTCCTGTCAACATATTAAACATGGACTTCTTAGATTTCTTACTGTGCTTTGAACTCACATTGAGTGTACAACAAAATAATAAGCTCATGGCCTGTAACTCTTTGACATGGCTTATTAGGAGCATTTACTTTTCCGTGTATAATTGTTCACACAGAGTCTTTACACAGTCTGTACTTTCTGTTTAGCAGCCATTCATTCCCAATATATTTTTTTTTTCTCAGGATCTAAAAGGTTGTGAGTGGTTACCCTAAGGGCTGCTGTAACCCATCTCTTAACTTTTTCGCAGTTTGCAGGAAGAATTTGGCAACATATCCTAACCTACTGCTTTTGGCAGCAGCTCCTGCAGCTTCTCGTTTTTTAATCTCCTTGCAGTCCAATTTTGAGTCCAGCAGCATGCTCACGATAAAACTGTCTAATAATAAGAAATGAGCATGTCTGTTAATGTACAAAATAAACAGAATATCGGTCATGCTTGTCACAGCTAGTTATATACCGCGTGTCACATTAGAACCTTTTAAAGTCACTTTTACAGAAATAATCGGTATGAAGAGCTCCCTGGAGCAGGTTTTTTTTTACCGCCTTTCTGTTTTGCAGTTAATAAAATCTGAGCGGTATGAATTTTATTTGATTCAGCTCTACAGAAAACTATACAGCTTTGTGTTTGCTTGTGATTTTGCTCTGTGTGTGATTGTGAGAGTGATATGTATCCCTTGTGCTCGAGTGCAGAGCACACTCAGTCAGTGTGACTGAACAATGAGTTCATCTGACTGAGGACTGGGGAGCCGACCTTCCTAATAACCCAGATAAACAAACATGCAGATGAGCAGCCGCAGTGAAACAATGGCAACACAATAAGCAGCGTTACATCATTGGCAGACAGAAAGGATAATTACAGCTACACTCCTACTCCCTCTCTGCCTCTTTAACATCCTCTTCTTCATCTCTTTTTTTCTCCTCTCACAGCTTCTCTCATGTCTTTTTTATCGCTCCTGCCCTCTCTTTTGTTTTTGTTCTTGGTTGCTTCAGTGATTTCTCCCTTTCCTCGTGTTTATGTCCCTGTCAGTCTGCTTGAGATTGCTACTCTTCTCAACCTCTTACCTCCTTTGTAATTTGATCAATTTGCTGTCACTGGGAGTGAAAGGACAGGGAAGAGTGATGAAGAGTGTTTAGCTGCAGGTTGAAACTGTTCCCCCTCCCAGATCTTGACACTATCTCTCCACCCACATTCTCTCTGTCTGCTCCCAGACAAACCTTCACAGATGCACTCTCATTTATACACACTGCGTCTTGGACAGGTTAAGATTTAATTGCCAAAGTCAGTGAAGTGAGTCATTGTAGCCAGACTTAAAGTATTAGTTTTAGCCTGCTACATAAGGCCATGTGTACAGGAATCCAAGCTGAGGAGAGGGAAGCTGTTCTAGGGAAACAACAGGGACTATTAAATACTGTTATTTAAAGAAAAGATTGTATGATTACAAAGAATAACTTTAATTTGACTTTTAAACTTGTTTCACGTTTGGCAAGTTTTACCATCTGCTTCAGTGACAGAATATGTATACTCCACACTTTCTGAAATCAAGCGTGAGAAAACATACTTTGAACCATGAATACAAATGTGGTTGTTATTTCTGATGAGAGAAATGAGATTTCACACATGCACACATTATTTTTCCATCTCTTTTCAGATCCTGAGACAAATTACATTTTAAAGCTGTTATTAAGCACATATTGAGTCATTCACAAATTGGCAAATGACACATCAGGCAATAAATGTTTCCCGTGAAATCAATTCGATTACCCTCATGATGCTGGTCTCATCTGAATGATAACCTTTTTCAGTTCACTGTCCAAACTGTCCAAACTAATTTTGCCAGGAGAAAGATTGTAATGAAAGGTTTTAATGTTCTGCCCGGAATCCATTTTTGTTTGAAAAAATATGACTGTGTAACGGTGGTCTTGTGGTGTTGGTCTTGAAATGCTCTAAATTATAAGGCTTAGCAAAAATTGTATTTTCTTTTTAAGTTAAACTCTATGTTTGCTGTACCACTTAGCTGAGAGTGCTTGGCAATCTTTCGCTTCATCCTGAGCTCTAGAAAGAGGACGTAATGTAGTGTTTCTTGAAGCACCCCCTCACTGCCAGGTAAATTGTTAATCTCCTCTGCAATCGTCCAGCCAACAAGAGGGAGTCATGAGGGCAGCAGTAAGGATGAAAACCCTTTCTGTTTATTGGTAAGAACTTATACAGATGTATTGCTACCAGGTACTTCGAACCCAGGATTTCTGGGCTGTTGGGTGAGAAATACAAGGCATTTTCATGCAGTTGATAGATGGAATATATGAGGAATGACTTTAATAGTTTCCAACTTTCTGCCTCTCTGCCCTTGTGACGCTCTGTCAAGCCTTGATTGGCGAATAGTTACAGCAATGGAAGATGTAAAAATCTGACAGGCCAGGCCACTCTGCAGAGTTGTTCACAAGCTCTGCAACCTAGACTTTAGTTCTTATTGCCTTTTCCTCTCTGCAAATGAAGCCTCAGCAGGAGGCTTATGCCAAGCCCTCTTGCTGAAAAAATTGTTGGTGTTCAAGGAAGGACATGGACAAAAGCAGATCAGAAAAACTCATTCCTCCCCCCTAGAGCAGTCTCACTGGGAGGCCCTGAAATAGACTTTGCTTCACCTGCTATGAAGTCAGGACCTTCCTCTTCTCATTTTTACTTTCTTTCTCTATGTCTAACAGACCTTGTTCCTCTCTTTTCTGTATTAGAGTCCAGTTTGACAGGTGGCCGTCTCTACAGCTTACATAGAAGTAGCATTTGCTAACGTTTCAGTCAGCCTGCTTTCACTTTGGTTCCCTCAGTAAAAGCTTGGGAGCTTGCTTACTTAACCTTACTAAACCTTTTGCTGAGGGGAAGAGTTTGTATTCTTTCATGTGTTCAGTTTCAACTCTATAACATGACATATAAGATGAGGGAAGAATTTGTAATGAAATATGCTAGGGAAAAAAAGTGAAACTGTCAGCACATCCATTTTAAAACCATTTTCAATTATACTCTGTTATGGTTTCAGAACTTTATTTGGGAGGCTGCTAGAAAGGTTCTGCTTACTTTCTATTGAAAAAAGAAAAATACACTAAATGTGCATTGAAGCAGCACCTTGCCACCCTCTATTTGAGATGTTCCATTTTACTTTTAGTCTCTTTAAGGCTATTTTCTCTAAAGACCCAGTTTGCTCTGACTGGTACCAAATGTGGACTGAAAGGGAGATTCTCTTCAGTGAATTTGAATGCACCTTTGGCTGACTGTGGCCAACGTTATAGACAACTCACAATGGGAACTGATCTTGCAGGAACACTGAGCTTTGAAAAACTTCTGAAGAGAATTTTCTTTTTTCCATTTTTCCTCCATCTCGTCATTACCTGGAGGGTGAAAACAAATTCAGACCCAAAGAGAAAAAAAACATTGACCTTCAAATGCATTATATCTTTGCCTACTATCAGTACACTAGCTCTTGAACAAAACTGTTCTCACAGCTTCCCTGCTTAGGATGAAAACTGAAATATTAGGCGCCATATGTTTAGAAGCTGTCAGGGAGACAGAAAAAAATTAGATATATTACATCCCATTTAGGAGATATAGTTGCAGTAGATGACATGTCTTGTGTGCCAGCGAAGTCTTTAGCCAATCCAGACAGAGTTGTGTCAGCAGAGAGGAAGTTTTTAGGCAGTGCAGCTGGGAAAAAAAGCATCTTTTGTGATTGAACAGTCTTGACTGCAGCCGCCTTTCCTCCTGCAACGTGTAAATGTCATGCGATATGTGATGTTCTCCACTGCCAGCAAAAGTCAGACAATATTTGTAATTTGCTTCAACGCCATCATGCATCAAGTCAGTGTTGGGCCTGGGGTCGAGTCAAATAGTTTGTTTTGCTTATAAAGTTTCTTAAGTGTGGGAAATGACCCATGAGTTTCTAAGTGGCAGGGATGATACAACCTGCACTAATTCTCTAAATACTAAGTAACATAAGCTCATTTAGCATATAAGAAAATAAACATGAAAGGAAAGGAGATCATTCTGTCCTAAAATTCCTTGAGACCAAAATATAATTTTTTTTTGCTTGATTATTTTCATACAGTTATACTGAGATTCATGAATGTTTTGGCCAGGTGATGAGTGTGAGCTGTGAGCCTCTGATCTATCTTTTATTTTTGTAGTTTTTTCATTACTTTTTTGAATTACTATCCCTGAAAATAAAGAAATACTTTAAATCTTATTATACTAACATAATCTATATACTACTCCTAAAACGACTCCATTCAACAATATTCTAACACAACATTAGACAAAGTTTTTAATACATATGTTTTTGAATAGTTTTTGAACAGCTGTAGTTTCACTTCTGCAGACTCGCATCACAAGTCTGGTCATATTGTCTACCATCATTCCTCAGACTTAGATTTTTTTCAACAGGGGCAAGGAAAAGTGCTTAGGAAAAGAATAAAAGACTACTTTTTGTTTTATTCAACCTTACTTCAGGACTACAAATAGGGTGTTTCAGAAACAGTGTGTTCTGTTGGATAGAAAAAAACCTCCCTTAGCTGTGAACTTTGCACACCGTTTGCATACACAAACTCCCTTAAAAGAAATGAAGAAGCATTATACATCTTTAAACAGGCCACGTATTATGTCTCAGCGTCTCACATCCACTTCATTTCATTTTACTGTGGACATAGGTCCTTTAAAGAAGAATGCCATAAAACTTGGATATGTGGTTAGAATATTTTATCCAGGGTACACCTTGTTTGTCGCTTAATGAATAAATATTATATTGTAACACTTATGTGGGATTCTTTTTCAATTAAAACCTAAAAGGGAAATGGAAGACATAAATCAAATATCAAGGGTTGGATTTTGACTGTTTGAGTTCCAGTCAGGCCGAGTTTTAATTGCAACAAAACCTCAGAAATGATTATTTTAACATTACCCGGACATATCAGTCTCTGCATGCCAGCATGTGTCGTCGTGTGCTTGCTAATTGGGCTGTTTGTATTCTAACAAAGCATTTATGCCGTGAGTGTTACTTCCATGTGGGCATGATTTTCTGTGTGAGCGTGTGTTCTGGTACGTCATGCCTTTTGTCCTTTGTGTTTTTTCTTTGCGTAGGGTGTGCTGCCCACCCCCTTGCTGTCCCCTTGGCAGGCACAGCACCAAGGCTTGATCCGTACCAGCATGCCCCAGCGCAGACAGAGTGAGTCACTAACATCCTTTGCAGCCTCTCTATCATTCTATATAACACTGTGTATCCATGGGTCTGTAAATAGCCTGAAAAGTTAAAATGCATTTCAAGCTGAAACTCTCTAATATACTGAAATATCTCTATTTCAGATATCAGGAGTGTTTTGTTTCCCCTGTGTGTGTACATGTGTTGTGTTGTATATCTACTTTTTGATTAATTTTTAACAAGATTAGTAACCGGTTTCATTGATCGTTTCAGTAAAGATGCAACTCTTTGTCTCTTGACAATTACTGTTGTGGTGGCCTTATTCACTGCTCACTCAAATGTGGCGGCTTAGTGCATTTATTGGTTTTATTCAATCAGAAATTCATCAACCTTTTTGTCTTACATAAACTTTCAGATTTCTCTGTTTCTGCTCCTCATTGTGAGAGCTTACACTGCCTGCATTTATTCATATCGGGATACTTTACTGTCATTTACAGCAGGGATAGGATCAAACTATAATGGCTGTTAATTATACGCCAGGCTCCAGTCAGACAGTGCATGTGCTCTTTTTGAAAAAAAAATCCACCTTTTGCATTCTCTTTGTGTTTGATATAAAAGTGAAATCTGCAGACTAAAACAGTTTGACTTCATTGAGAAAGACAGAGCCGCAGAACCAGTGACAGTCGCAGCAACCTTGCCTATCTTACTGGGTCCCACAACAAAGCTTTTGTAATATGCTGTGCCGACGAAGTGGCGTGTAGGCGAGGCAGGTAAAGAAAATGACAGTGGATGAATAGACTTCACAAAATGAACATATGCAAGACTGAGGAGCACAAAGTAAAGATAGAAACAAAGAACAGAACCCACACCGCGTTCCTTTGATTTATATTTCTCAGGTTCAGCTTTGTATTGATACAATGAGGAAAAAATTGCAGCACAGGATATTTTTTCGGTGTGTTTCAACTCATTTCAATATCAAATGATAACGTGGGTTTTTTATGACTATTTTGGCAAACATGCACACCTTCAGCTTAATACTGAGTATCATTTAGAATAGAAGAGGAAAAAAACTTCCTCACAGGAGAATGAAACAGAGTTGGAGGGAAGCAGCAAGTGCACTGAAACTTACTAACATAAACACAGTATGCTGTCATACTTCGATATAAGATGAAAAACAAGTGCACTTTTATTTAACTGGAAAATCCACTGATGCTCTGACCCCCAACTGGGAGCCTTGGCTGTAAACAAACCAGTGTCATGCCTGTGAAAAAGGTCTTTAGAATAGAAAATAGAGGCAGCATGAATGGAGGTTGCAATAATTATATTTTGTATTAAAATGGTTTGTTAGTTGAACTAATTTGTGACCTTTTTTTGCAAGCACAGGCTTTGCCATCCTCTCTACACACTGTCTTTCCAAAATCTAAATTTGATTAAATCTCCATTTTCTCTTCTCTACTTTTGCCTCCTCACACGTATGCCTTTGGCAAGGAGTGGAGCACCTAGTGCAGTACTTCACTGATACAGCGTGGTACAGTAACCCTTTATTTAACATGAAATGGACTTGCTGCCCCTTCAGAACTGCTCGCTGGGCTTTGGTCTGGCAATCTGTGTCAGAACAGAAGCATGCCATTCTACACACATTTGCATGATTTGCTTTTGGTTTTCTGTTTGGGGCTTTGGTCTGTTCTTCTCGGTGGATCACAGTTTTGGTTGAGACTGTTATTGTTGGTGTATTAATTGTTTTCATACCATCTTTTTTGTTTTCAAAAAATAATTTCTTTGTGCTCCTTTCAGTTTAAATTGGTGTCTTTTATTCATTCTATCTTATCACATTAAGTCTGTATGACCTCCTGTGCATGCCTTGGAAAATCCCTCTGTGTGGATGAGTTTTTCTGTATTTCAATTATTCAGCAGGTGCTTTACCATCCCAGGTATATCAAAAGAAAAACATTACAAATTACTCTATCGGAAGTGGATGCACATCATTTCTTGAGCAGTTACTCTCATTTCAACTCCTTTATCTGAAGCAGTAAAGCAAGCCTCAGACAAATGTCACACACTTAATCTCCACTGCTTATATCTGAACACTCAACCATAACAAATTATATTTTAAGTGTAATCTAGTCTTGAAATCATACACCACTATACTAAAAATCTCATTTACTTATGTTGTAATCATAGCGTCTTCCTTCAAACACATCATTTCAGTTTGTACGTTCACTCATGTTTTGTTTTCTACTCACAAACCATTTCTCATAGTGAGAGAAGCAGGAGGCGAGATTGATCACGGTAGGCCGTGACATCTTTCAGGTGCAAGAAATTGGCACGTTGGTGAATTTATGTTAGCTTGATAGCTATCATTAATAGCTTAGATATTTACTCCATGACAGTGCGGTGAAGAGCTTAGTATGATTGCTGCAAATTATTAGTATCTCTAGCAGACAGCTGTAGATGCTAATTATTATTGGCTGCAACCCTTTAGACGTGTCATATTGCTTTCACCGACTGGTTTCCTGAAGCTAGGAGCAGTTAAATATATTGCACAGTGTGCACTCATTACAAACCTCACAATTAAAGGTGCCACATTAGTAACACATTTAAGTTAATAACATTTCAGTTTGTATTTCCCATCCACTACACCATCTAAACCTGAAAATAGCACAAACTCTGACCTTATAATGACATCAGTGGTAATTTGTATGTTTCACATTGTGGGAGTAAGTGGGGAGTTCTCCCACTCTGACCCCAAATCATGACAGGAATGAGGTATTAACAACCTGACAACGTGGCAGAATAAGTGCTACTGTAAAATTGAACACAAACATTTAAAGACTCACAGGAGTCTTTAGATTTTAAACTTTGAAATCTAAACATACACACCTCGGCAAACTGTCACAAAGAAGCGGAGGAGGTGGTGGACGCACTGTGGCAGGGGACCAGGAGATGGAGCTGTGGCGCCGGACATCTACTCGCACTCGCTCTATAAATGACCGATGGTAGAAATAGACACAGCAATCTGACCAGAACAGCTATATATTCACATCCTTTGAGATCTGTTCACTTCCCACTCACAGAGTATGTTTTTGCCAAAACTGAGTTCAGGCTCATTAGTAGCTCTAGATGGTTTCAGGTGTATTTATTTCTGTAGGTTCTACTTAAAGGACAGAAATTCCTAACAAAAATTGTTCTAATCTTAATAGCAATTACTTACAACTATCAAATGTCATTACAGATTCAGTCTCAAACTAGATAGTTAACTTTAAAAATATCACAAGACATCTTTATAGATGTTGTGGTAAGCTACTGAGAAAATGAACCAATTTACTGGGACAAATATCCACATGTATAAGGAGTACGTATTGACTTTTTCTAAATAGCCTGCTCTTACAGGCAGTTTGATAGATGTAATAATCACACTGTGTCTGGCATTGTAATGTGCCTTTTTATCTGGAAACACAGCCCAATATTGTTCTAAAAAGGTTAAAGTTATATCTACATTGTTCTGTGAAAGCATTTCTTTTAAAGTTGAATATTCATGCGGAGTGTAGCATTAATCTGTTTGCTTTTTCATAGCTGAATCTAAACAAAGAAAGAAGGGAAATTGACATTATTATAACCACACAGTCACAGTTAAGTGTTGCACTACATAATGAGTTTCTGTCCAACACATCAAATATCAAACTTTTTGAGATGGTGGTTTAGTGAGGCATTAAAATTCTCTTAGTGGAAGATAACACCATGATTGGTTGAGATTTCCTTTTGTTTCAAATGCTCCACCTGGTTTTACAAAGGCTGCAGGTTTTGCAGCTTTCAGTTTCAATACTTTGAAGTCCCACAACAGCAGTAACCAAAAAACTAACTCCAAAACTTAAGCAGATTCCAGATATTAACATGGCAAGGTTACTATTTTCTTGTTTTCAAGAGATTCCTTTATGTCTTTGTCTCTCCCATACTGGCAGTAGATTAGTGAATGCCAGGGGGAACAGGTTGTGGTATTAAAGAATAAATGAATATGTGGGAAAGAAATCCAGAATTCTTTTATGCACTTTTTCCATTTAGAATTTTATTGACTGCTACAAATCATACAAAAACCTGGATTCAATTGGGATCAAACACACATTGTTCACTGATTTTCTTTTTGGTTTATTCATACATTTTCCCCTTTTTTTCCTGCAGCCTCAAATACTACAGCCTTTCAACCCCTGTCTCAGCGAGCACCCCCGCCAGGGAAGACTTGTAAAAACTCCCCCCACCGAGGGCCGCAGTGAGGTCACAAAGAGTAGATCAGAGGAAGCAACTCACGTAGCCGATGACCGTCCTCCTGAAGCTCTTGTGGCAGATGTGTCGGGGGCAGCAGGCTCTGACGAGCTGAGTCATCTACCCAGCACCAACCTGCACTGCCCAGGTTCTTGCGCTCCACAGGGGATAACTGCCAGAGACAGTCCAGCATCAGCAGCTCAGTCTGCAGCACAGCCTGGGTGGAGAGCTCCTGCTGTGATGCTGCAGAATTCTATCACCCCGAGATCTGCTGGTTCAACTCACTCTCGCATGCTGCAGCGTCCTTGCCTTCAGAAGCGTTTGTTTCTCCCTGCATCCAAGCAAGGGGGCACTGCTGGCTTTGCCTCTCTGAGGCCAGGGTGTTCCTTAGGGCCTCCAGCAAACCAGACCAAGCAGCTGCCACCTCCATCTAGAGGCCTTCCATGCTTTAACACTGGACCCCAGCTGCATACTCCAAAATTGTGCCGTTCTTCCCTCCTTCAGCCTCTCAGAACATCAGAGCCTAAAAGAGAACCATGGTGCACCAGACCCAGTTCCCTGGAGGAGCCCACCCAGGGGACACTCAAAGACCACGGGTCAGTCAAGATCACGAACCCTTTTGGTCGCTCATGCCTCCCAAAGCCAAAGGTTCCCTAAGGAGCTTAAATCTTCCCATCAAAAACTTGAATCACTTTGGCATCTTCCTGGTCATAATGACAATAGGATTGTTTTATCTATTGAGTGTCAAAGAAACAAACTTGAGCTCGCTAACCCGTTGGGACTATTCAGCGATTGCCCATCACTGACATTGGTATTTTGACTGCTGTACAGTGATGTTTCTAAATTGGCTGCCACAACTTGTACAAACACTACAATTTATAATTGATGTAAATGTAGTGTGTCACAGGAACTTATCTTCTCAACAGCCCACAGTAAAATATGACAGTTTTCAGATTGAGGGGATTTTATGCATGACAAGTCCAGTTTATTAGCTTTGCATATGTACATGAATGCTGCAGATGGAAGAAAACAGTGTTGCTACTCAAAATAGTTGGGCTTTTGTTTTCTTTAGGAACACCCAGCTGGCTAATGTCACATTTGAAAGTCTAAGGTTGCTCCTATTCAAAACAGCTTTGCCCTCTGACACACAGGTGCATTTGATTTTAAAGATGATGTGATTGTGACCTCTGCTGTGTATATAGAGGGCTCAGGGGAAAATAGAAGCAAAAATATAACGTGGGAATGAAAGGGGGGAAAAAACCAGTGAAAGTGACAGTGTAAGTCCGAAAGCTAATCTTCAAAGCGCTCTGATGCTTGTCACTTCCAGAACGAAAATGCGTGCATGTGTAAATGTCTGTGTGTCCAGGTGTGAATGTATGAAAGTGAGAAACATGGTTTCGAGGTAAACAGCTCCACTCTGTAGATTCACACATTCTCATAGCCAAGTTCACTACACTGCTTACATTCTGAGTGGAGCTACAAACCCTGCACGTATTAGCAAAAAGGGTCAGTCACCTGTTAGAATGGTAAAACATGGGTCTCAGTTACCATGGAGATTTATTCATATCCATGTGCTTACGTTAAAGAAACAAGCTGGGTCTACTACTTTAGGATTACTTTGTGGATTTTGAGATAGAAAAAACTGAAGAGTAAAAGGAAGTATAATGAAAAAGGAAACATGTAAAAGCATATTATATCAGATTCATGTAATCCTCGTTATAGACAAACAAAAAGGAAACCAATTAATGTAATTTTAATAAGATAATATATCAATTACTGCGTAATTCAGTGGGTGTAGAAACACACAAAATAATACAATTTTTTTAATTTCTGGTTTTCAAGGATGACAAAGTGTGTCTGAACAAGCCCTCTTTGACATCTTCAGTGAACAATTCTGCTAATTATGGCAATGTGGAAAACAGATTAAACCCTTTTTTTAAATGAAAAAAAAGGTGATTTTTATTCAGCTAAGGTTTTTAACTCCATCTTAAACATTTTTATGCAGTTTCCCATAAAGGTAGTTTTAGCAGCTTATTTTGATCAAACATGATATAGGAGAATAAAACAAAAAACTTGAATGTAGTCATGATTGTTTTATCATTTGGTGGGTTGCACTCACTAAGGTACAAATAATATCCTTCTGAATAACAACTTCCTATTCCTGAAGTATATTGAATGCAGCATAAGCAACCCTGGCTGGCGAATTTCTTTTTTCTGAGTACCATAAATCCGCCCTTTTAAATTTTGCATGGGGCATCACTGAAGTCCTAATGGCCAGCAGGAGATCAGCAGCAGTTTGTTTGGGTTTAATGTTCCCATGAAATCAAATTATAACAGATTTTAGGTTTGGGTTTGGATTTTTTGTATTTAACTCTCATATGATTAATGTTTTTTTGTTATTTTTATTTAATTTGAACATATGTTTAGCACCATATGTCAGCTATAAACGTATCTTGTTAAACAGCAGCAACAAAGTGGTTTTGTTGGTGTTCTTGATTATATTTTTGAGTTTGTAATTTATTGGGAAACAATTTAAAAATGTTCATAACGAACCCTGCGCTTGGAGATTTATACGTTTTTCCAAATTCCAAGTATCATCAGAGCTTTTACAGTGTTGGTTGGTGGCTGATCAGACCTCTTAAGCTGACCAATCAGAACTGACGGTGTTTGCGGAGGAGTGTGCCTCCCTAGCTTTGCAAGAAACAGGTCTATGTTTTTAAGTAAATGGCATTCTGTTTGTTTATTCACGGGGACTTTAAAGTTACAGACACTGAACAGCCTGAGTGCAGGATATCATGATATGATGGAGTAAAATCTAACAAACCAAGCTGCGACATTGACGGCTAGTTTCACAGATAAAAAAAGAAAAAGAAGAAGAAGCAAATAACTTCTTTAGAGGAAATTTTTTATAAACCACATTGTCTCCTTAAACTGATTTCACCCCTAATCGCCCACACATGGAAACAGCTAACAAGGATTCATTAAACAGATGAATCTGTTGTCTGGTGTAAATGTGAGTGTGTGTTTGTGTGTGTGTGTGTTAGAGCGTCTGAGCTGCTTTTTTCTTTCTTTCTTGTTGCTTCTCCTTTCACTTTCTTGCACGTCTCTTTGGGAAGATCAAAGGTATTAGCGCAGTATTTTCAGGTAGGGAGCTTTTGGGGCATTAGTGGTGTCTCAGTGGGAGTTTTGGAGAATCGTGTCTATCTCTCCTTCATGTAGTCCTTTTACAGTCAAACGCTCCTGAAATGTCCCCAAACGAAGAGCAGCAGCGTGTTAAAAAGACCTTCTGACAGCATCTCTGCTCTCCTCTGTCACGCCACATGACCGCTTGGTGTACGCCTCTGGCTGTGTCCGGTCTGCTGCATCCAATAATGCACCCTACATAGACAAAGCGAGACCGACAAACACACGCGCGCAAACTCATGCAAGCTGTATAGACACACACGTACAAGAACTCTGACTAAATTTAAAGAGACATGAAACTCAGAAGGAACACACATCAGTTCACCGTTTCCCAGCTGTCACACAAATGCACCTACGTACACGTGCATTCACAATCTCCACAAACAGTGCATAAAAGTATGATCGTGTTGCTTTGTTGGCTCTCACAAAACAAGCTCTCCAAGTACACACCGATCCATCTGTGCGCTGCAGCTGAAAAAAAAAAAGATGTGCATCTCTGGTTCACCCTGGAAATGAGTTGAAGCGCGTGCATGTCAGTGAGTGCGGGATCCACATGGCTGATAAAGCATGTTTACCTGTTGGATGGCTCAACATTGTGCCAAACCAGCCAAGCAGTCTAACGCTGCTCAGTGAAGCCAAGAAAAACACATTTGTTTTAATGAAAACAGAAATAGAGACAGGAAGATGTACAGCAAGAGACAACAAAATGGAGCTGGAGAGAAAAAATAACAAACGGAAAACAAGCGATTCAAATAGTGAATGTGGTAATGATTGAGATTAGTTGTCTTTAGCGTACTTCACTCTGTGTGAATGTTTGTCTATAAAATATTGCGAAAATGTCTAATAGAGAGGAAGAAGGAGACAGAATGGATACAAAGCCTGTTTGCCTGCATTGGGGTCCATAGAGTAGCCTGATCCCCTCAGCTGTGTCACGCGCTGCTCAGCAGTGCCAAACAGGAAATCATTGTTGCCCATTGTTTGTACATGCACGTCTCCAGACACCTATGGCTGCCAGTGTTCCCCTTATTGGAGAGCGAGAGTGTGTGTTTGAGAGTGAGATGTGTAAGCCAAGGCTAAAGGTAAACCCGTGCCAGATAAACAGGGCAGTGTCATTCTGCTCTCCCTGTGCTGCATCCCTCATCTCCAAATCAATGCCCTTGCTCAATTCAGCAGTCAAGCTAATCAGTCTTGCTAGCTGTGCTAGAACTAAACCATAGCAGGGTTGAAAGATCGATTCTAATGTGTGATGTGGTCTCACCTTATTTCTTTTTGCTAAAACACCAAAACATTTTGAGGCTGGATTGTACAAACAACAAGATTTTGCACTTTTATCCTTACCATCAATTTTTGCTGCCTTCTATCCGTCTTTAAAAAATCCTTCCTAGCCATACCACCATGAAGCCCAACAACTGAGACCCATGCAAACAGGGAAACATCTGCATTCTCTAGCTTTTGGTTTTATTCAAAAAGTCATTATGTGCTACAAATCAGCATTTGCATCATAACAATGAATCAAATGATGGTTGGTATGTTAACAAAAAAAGGAAAAAATGCTGTTTTTAAGTCACCTCTCCTGTTGACAATTTGAAAGTAAAACATGTGTTTACTGATACCAGAATTCCAATTCCAAGTGTTCCTCTTGGCATGTTCCACATAGCTGAACAGACCAGAAGTTTGCAGTGTTAGCACATGAAGTCCTGTAACTGTAGCTATTCATATATCTTTCAACAATATGCAAGGTCACTGTTCATAATCTTGTGTAACGGCTGCTTTTAGCTGTTAAAAGTGCTGTCTGCAGTATTCTGTGCAATAATGTGTGAAGCAAAAAAGATGAGGGATTGTTACACTGTCTTTTCAGCGACCTTTTATGCAAATGAAGAGACAAATCAAGCTTTTGAAAATTTTAATCTGAAGCACTTTAAATGGCATTAGTTGAAAATGGAGAATGAGCATTAAACTGGATTTAGAGGCAACTCAGAATTTATTTGGGTTTACAAAACCTTTTTTATTTGTTTTTTGTTTGTTTTGTCTCTGTAAAACCTTTTTTTTTTTTATGAAACAAGAAAATACCTGACAAGGTTGTTTTGATTAATCTAAAGTTGCTTTGTCACCTTTTTGGCTCCTTAATATATTATCCATTTATGTATTATACAAATCATTTCCTGCTGTGGTTACCATAAACTATAAGTTAGAGGCAAGTTAATGTAGCAACGGCATTGGCGAGAGGCCACAGATGAACACACACCAGTTCTTATCAATACAAAAAATAAAGACAAGAGATGCCTCAATCTCATGTTCTTGTTCTTGTTTTCACTGTCTGCTGCTTATATTTCTGTGGAAATAAAGTATGATTGTAAAATAAAAATGGTTTCATACACTGTTTTCATTTCCAATTGAATTGTTCTCTCTCACACTTGTGTTTCTATTAATTCCTCTTTAAACAAAAGGTAGCAGACGTGTATGAAATTCCTGCCAGTCAGAAACTTGAAGGATCCTGGTTGTAATATAGCTAGAGGGACTGCAGACTTCGACAATAAATAATAATACTGTCATTTATTGAAAACATGAGATGGAGTATGAAACTAGGAGGGCAAGTCAGACTGTGTTATGACTTTATTTTTATATCGTTGACAGGTCAAATTAAACTAAGTAGCATGACTCATCTCTATTCATTACAAAGCATGCAGTCTCTTTACACCTTGCATGTAGTCCATTTAATAATGAAATAGTTGTCTCAGAAATGATGGGTGGGTAACAGTCTGCCAAACATGAGGAACGGAGTGACACTGGAATTAACTTGGAAAAGTGGGAGATGGAGCGCAGAAGGTTTTCTCTTGAAAGGAAGATGAGCTATTTTATGATGGACTAAAATATGTGTTGAAAATTTTCTCAGTTTTGTATGTTGCCACTTAAAAAGGGGATTTGTAAGGGTTATATTAATGAAAGATGAGGGGAGAGGAGAGCATACATGGAGGGAAGTTTCATGTTAAGAAATGTAAAATGTAAAACATTTTATAAAACAGACTACAAGTGATCTTTTTGGACACATTTACATTCTGTATCTGCTTGATAAAGCTGTTCAGACTAAGGTGGGGGACACTGAGGGAGAACGGCATCTCCCTTGTTAGTGCCATATGACCCAACTGGATTCCTCTTGTATAACTTCTCTCAACACTCCATCGTTTGTGTTAAATCATCATGAACTACATATTTTACAGTAAAACTATGTGATTAAACTACTTTTTATATAGTAAATTTTCCCCCAATGCAGCTTGAAACGTTATTATAAATCTTTGCTTTAATTTTAAGACCATATGTTCAGCAACTTATTCACCTGGAGGTCGCAGAGTTTTTTTTTAATTTTCCCCATCTATCTTCTGTTTTCATTTCCTGTGTAATCTAAAAAAAAAAAAAAGTCCAGAAATCACCAATAATAACACATCCCAGGTGAAAATGAATTTTTGATAAGACATCCTTTGTCTGAGCCAAAATGGTTTGGTTATAAATTGGTGTTTTTCATTCCTTGCCTTCTTCTAAAAAAATCTGTCTCAGACAGTTGCCTTAATTTACACTAAAGTTGTAGAGCGTTGTGAGCGGCTAAGCTGGACTCAAGGAAAGATGACTGCTTTTTATTTTCACCATCTGGCAACACTGAAATAAAACATGTATAAAAGCTAGTTAATGTTTTCATTTATTTGTGCAGCCATTATCTGTTACTAACAGACATTACAGCTTTCTACAGAGAACCACACCAGGTGCAAACAGCAACAATGATGGGTCAACCTTATTTCTAACCAGAAATCATTTTGCTGTCTTCCACTGAAAGGACCTCCTGCTAAATTCATGGACTCAGTCATGTGGTACTGATTTATTATAATGTTATCAGTTGCACCTGGGATAAAAAAGTCCATCACCTGTCCAGCGACCAATTAATTGATTTACCGACGAGGTGGAAGTAATGGCGACACCAAGCTTAAAGTTTTACGTCTCAGCAGCTTTCTTTTAATTGTGTTTTGAGTTGTTACTGCCTACACTTGTTGCTATTATTCATGGAAGATGCAAATAAGCTTGCCTACCAACATGGAGCTTCAGGAGACAGGAATGATGTTTGGACTTGTATGGATATAGCTGTGGCCTGAAGTCAGTTTGAGCTGGGAGAAGAGCTTCCTGCTCATCACATCCCCGGGCTGACCCCTCTGTCTCAGCCCCTTGCTCTGCACTTTTTAATCAGTTTGAGCCTGTGACTCTCTCTTTTAGAGGATGTGGTGTGTTGTCTTAAACCCCTCGGGTTCCCCCTATGATCCTGTTAGTCCCCGATGTTTAATTAAATACATTTTTCCGAGTGTAGCACAATGTGTTATTGCTATTATTAATAGCAGTCTGTCCTCTGGTGTGGTCCCTGCTAAACTTAAACATGCAGTAGTGCAATCTTTACTTAAAAAACCTGGTATTGACCACTCAGTGATAGGTAATTAAAGGCCGATTTCCAAGCTTCCTTTTCTTTCCAAAATTTTAGAGAAGATTGTATTTTGCCAATTGCAATCATTTTTGGATAAATATGGAACACTGGAGATTTTTCAATCAGGTTTTAAAGCCCCCCACAACACAGAATCTGCATTGTTAAAGGTTATCAGTGGTATCTTCTTGGCGTGTGATTCTGGTAGCTATGTTGTTTTGGTTTTGCTTGATCTAACTGCTGCCTTTGACACAGTGGACCATGAAATTTTAATATCCCGCTTGAACCAACTTGCGGGCATTTGTGACGCAGTACTTGATTGGTTCAAGTCTTATCTGGGGGATAGGTCCTTCTTTGTCAATATATCAGACTTGGAATTCTCATGTGCTCTTCTGTCATGTGGAGTTCCACAGGGCTCAGTTCTAGGGCCTCTGCTTATTCCATTGCTATGCTGATGACTGCCAAATTTACTTGCCTTTAAAGAGGAAGGATGGATTCTCTGTTAAACCTCTCTTGGATTACTTGGAGGATATTAAAGCTTGGTTGGCCCTGAATTTTTTAAAACTTCAATGAGAAAGAAAACAGAGGTAATAGTGTTTGGAACCAAGTGGGCCATACCCACCTCTGTTGATTTGGGACCCCTGACAGAATATTTTAAACCAACCATTACAAATTTTTGGTTTTTTGGGTTTTAAATGGGACAGTGATTTTAAATTGGAAAGCCAAATAATGGCTGTTAAGTCTTGTTTTTATCATTCAAGGCGGTTGGCAAAAGTTGAATATTTCCAGGCAGCACCTGGAAACCATGATCCATGCTTTTTTTTCATCCCACTTGGATTACTGTAACAGAGTTTGTGTCGGAGTGAGTCATTCTTTGTCATGTCTGCAGCTGGTTCAGAACGCTGCTGCGTGACTTGTAGAAGAGAACATATCACTCCTGTCCTGGCTTCACTCCATTGGCTGCCTGACCATTTTAGGGTTCATTTTAAAATTCTTTTGTTTGCATTTAAATGTTTGAATGATCTTGCCCCGCCTTACCTCTCTGAGCTTCTTCACCCTTACTCACCTTCTTGGTCCCTCAGGTCGGCTGATCAACTGCTCCTGCAGGTACCGGGGTCCAGGAGGAAGCTCAGAGGGGACAAGGTCTTCTCTATTGTTGCTCCACAATTGAGGAATAATCTACCTTTGGACATTAGAGACGCTCCTTCACTGTCCACTTTTAAAACTTGTCTTAAAACCCATTTTTATACTTTGGCTTTTGTGATAGGTTGTGTGGCCAGAATGGTTAAATGAAGGCAGTAGGCAGAAGTCTTCCAGGTTGATGACGGTTTATTTCATAAAGGTGCATATTGTAACAGAATAGAAAATTGTAAAAGAAAATAATGTAACTTAACATTTAACTGATACCAACTAAACACAATTGAAATCAAACAAAAGTAAACTAACATACACACTGCTGCACTAACCTGGCCTCCTGTACTGTCAAAAGCTCTGCCTTAAATAACCTTTCCTGATGTTCACAAAATGGCCGCCCTCAGTCTCTACCACTTTGCAGGTAAGGACATACTTTAACTGATACTGAATGCATAATATTAAGGAGCTCTCCCACCCCATTCTGGAAGAATCCCCTTTGAAAATCACCATTCATTTTCATCTTATAACATCCCCAGCAAATCAAAGATAACCCAAACAATTCCTGCAACAATACAAACTCATCCCCCTCTATGACTGGTATAATCCTATGACCTCATTAATTGGTTGAAACTCTACAAATACAGGAAATGATGGGCGTTTCCTCCGTTTTGCTCCTGAAACACATGGTGGGTAGGTGAGTAACACTAACCAAGTAAATAGTTAAACAAAGCAATTTTAGACAAACAGAATTAAATGTATTGCCATTGGTATGCGTCATGAGTCATGACCATAATGGCAAATGGTGTGGACTCACCCACTTTGTCACAGCTTTTAACACCAGGAAGGCTTATCTCTATTTGGTCTCATTTATCTGTATTAATTGGTTTTAGTGTGTTGGTTTCTAGTCCTATTTATGTCTGATGTTTTTTATTTATTCCTATTTTTCTATTTGTTTTTATTTTGTATTATGATTTCACCTGTGTACAGCACTTTGTTCAGCTTTGGTTGCTTTAAAGTGCTTTATAAATAAAGTTGGTATGGTATGTTATGTTCATCATATTCATCAGCGTCTTGGGAGCAAAACAAGTAAGAAAACACAACCCCTATTCATCTGAGTAGGCTTCCGGTGTTTGCATTCACCTGATTGTTGCGTGCTGCGAGGCTTCTGGCTTAATTCTATAAATCTATGGCTCCTTTTCAACTTGATGTACCCAGATATGTTTGTGTTGGTCTATAGTGGTGAATTATCCACATCATTTTGCTCAGTGTTGTGGGCTGAGGTAGTTTAAAGCCATATTTACCCTTTTGCTTTGATGCTGTTTTTGTGTGTTAGAGGTTTTCCCATTGGCTCACTGCAAACCTGGCAGAAGATAATTATGAACACAGCTCCCTGATGATCATTTCCTTGAGGCTAATCTTAGCCTCATGTCGGTCTAAATGTAGCTTCCAGTGCTGAAGCAATATTTCTGCTTATATCATGAGGATTAATGTCACATCTCGCTGTGGTGTTCTTCATATCTAATATCACGTGTGCAGCTGCTGGTGACTGTTTACTGCTGCTTGTCAGCTCAGTCTGCTGCTCTTCGTGTTCATTTGCCTATCATGGCTTTGAAATGTCATGCCATTATCACTATTTGATTAAATTGTTGTTGTTTAAAAAAAACAACAACACTTAGCTAAGTTTAATTTGTGCGTTTTCGTAACAGCCATCTGCTCCAGAAATCACAAATATTAAATAACTTGGTGTACTTTCATCACTCTTAATGAGTCTATGGAGCCATTTATAGAATAATGGGCGCATTGTGGTTGTTGACTGACACATAGTGAAGTCCCCTTACTCTTGACAATCTGAAAATCATTATCTTGTAAGTCTTTTTGTGAGGCAACCCTCCTCACGTAATTAGGACAAGGATAGATCTGGATGACTGTCTGAAATTTTCTAAGATTAACTGCTACTGAACTAAAAGGCTATGAAATGGAGTTACTGTGGGTTTGTAATAATAAAAAAAAAATCGATATACAGTATTTTGTAGGTTTCTCATTCACACTAAATGTAGCTTATGTGGGAAATTATGAAGAGTTTCTTTAAAGATCAGAGTTGAAACTGAAATAAAAATAAGCTACAAGTGTTGTCAGATGTTTATTCATTCTTGTACATGAATCCAAATTAGTATGATTAGTATGGGCATAAAGAGGTAGACTGATGAATATATTACAACACTTACGACTCTTGAATTTTAATCATGTGGACGTAAAATATTCTTAATGTCTTTTTTAGAAGAAGTGAAGACTTGTAACACTGTCTTGGAGGTGAGGACTGCTGATATTCTGCAGGCCTTCAGAAATGTTAAGGGAGACGATGCCAGTCAGTCAAGTCTCAATCTATGGACTTTAAAGGACTTAATTGCTTTCTTACACACATCAGATCAGGCTCATCCGATATAAAGTTGTAATGAAAGAAATACATTTTTAAATTGATCACAAAGTAAAATAGAAAGATATCTTCATGTTTTACAAGATGAAGTGCAGTAATGTTTGTCAGGATGACTTGCTTTTTATGTAGGCCTACTGGTTTTTATTTTTACTGTATCTAACAGTAAAAAGTATCTAACTTTTTTCCATAAATAGTGGCTGTAAATGTGTTACAGTTCCTTGGACGACAAAAAAAAAAAATAACAGTTCCTCTTACAGGAGAAAATATTTCCATTTTGGTCAAACCTCAAGCCTAACACTCGGGCATCTTTTTAGAATTCAACAGCAGCAGGATGATTTGCTTTGGGACAATGATCCCATATCTCAGTGTAACCGGTAGACCTGTCCAGCAGGTAATCTCCCCAGCCTGCTGGCTGATGAAAAGCTGCCTTCATGATGTAGTCTGCTCTAACCAGTCAGCATTTTTCTCTACATATTGGAGTTTGAATTAATCTGATGTAAAGATTGCACAGGTCACTGATGTGCAGTAATATAAGCTAAGATTCACAAGTCGTGTTCTCCAATTAGCAATATGCTGAGTATCTGAAAATGACATGGGTGCTTTAAAAAAGGCTTAGATGCTGTTCTGCCTAGTATGGGATGAGTGCATTAAAGGTAAACAGGGTACTGTTAATGGTAATTGTACAGTATGTGATTTGAATCCCTGCCGTGTTGTAGCTGGGTTAATGTACAGAATAGACTCGGCTAAATGAATAGCTTCATGGTGCGCTTGGTTGTGCTGCAGATTCTCTGCTGAGGCCAAAGCCAGCAGCTGGTATTTTTCATCTCAATCATCATTAAAGGGATTACAGCAATGATATAGCACACTGTCTGTATATCATTATGTAGTAATAATGGTGGCCATTCATAAAGCTTGGCTCAAAATCAGCACTTGCTTTAGAAAGAAATGGGATAAACTATATTTCTGCCAATTATTATATAGTTTGGGATGGGTATCAAAGCAGTGCCTAACTGGCCCCTTGTTTTACTGAATTGTGCAACTGGACCGCTGAACTGCTCCCTTTTATAGGACAGTGAGGATTTAAGGCAAGGTTGGTCAACTCTGACTCCAACACTGTAATGTATATTTATCAATCCCCCAAGGGAAATTATAAAAGTATACTCCTCTCATATTTGCTGCTAAAATGCATAAGCTGTAGATGAGCCAACCATGCCATTTACTTGGGTTTCCAACATCTAGCAAGCCAGAAGGTCTGCTTTGGCCATGCAGAGGCCATTTTCTTGTGACTGAAGCCTAATTCTATTCAGCTGGTAACTGCTTTTTATTAGTTAAGCTAATTTATTGATAAGACATTTCTCTGGACTGACACATTTCTAATGCAGATTTATTTGTGTCACATGGACTTGAACATGTTGGAAAAGAAAACTCTGCATATAACTAAGGAAGCAGTTTTCTGTTTCTAAACCACTCCAATCTCATGAGATGTCCATGAAACAAGTGTGTTGGTTCATGGAAAAATACTTGGTAAATTCTGAATGCACATTCTATTTATTTATCTAATTTTCAAATTTTTTATTGGACAGTTGTTGCTTTCATCCGGTGCTCCTTAATCTCTTTTTCACCTCTCTTAAGTCCCCTTTTGTCTTCTGTTCACCCACTCTTTTCTTTAGTCCCCCTTGTCAGGTATAGCATTAATATGGTAATTTGAAAATAAAAAATACTTGAGTATCAAGTGGAGCCTCATATTCATAGAGCTCCTCTTAGTAGAGTATATTTGTTCAGCACAACAAGGCACCCAGACCAGTGTTCTCCTGTCATGATGCTGGAAGAGGACAAGAAAAAAAAAGAAATGACGAAAAACTAATTCTGAATGCAGGCTTTTAAGCGAGAGGGGGGAGGGACGACGACAGATGGCAATGTTGTCGCTAGTGAGCTGATATCTCCACTACCTGAATTGATTGAGATCCCAGCACTATCTTATGTGCCCGGGGTTCAGCCCAGACCCAGTTTAACCCATTATATCAGTTCAATGGGCAAGACAGCCACAGTTTTTCAGTTTAAAAGCTGACGATCGATATGAGACGATGACTTATGCCGATTTGTGAACAGAATTGCTGCCATTCATGTCAAATCAGAAAGCAAAATGTTAAGTTCATATAAAAAATAATTTGAAAGAGCAAAATTCTAGTTGTTAAAAGCAAGATATTGCCTAAACCCTACTGCAGTCTCAAACTAAATATTTAGAACTTAATTATAATGATCAGTGCAATAATCTGACCTGGCAAGGGGAATTCAGAAATAAAATTGACTTGCTTGTCATTAATATATTATCTGTCTCCCTGTTTTCATTTTGTATTCATTTGAATTGTTGCATCTGTGTGTGTGATTTTTGTATAATGTTGTAACATTATACAAACATTACAAGATTATAAGAAGCTCCTAGAAATAAAGGCAACACGTTTTTTTTAACTGACGGCAATTACAGCATAAGTCCATATGCATTGTGGAGTTAGCATAAGTCTGCAAAGGTTTGGATTGATATGTGCAGTATAGCTGTTATAAATCTCTATTGTCTAAATAATGGTGATTAAATCCAGAGCTTTTAGTCTTTTTGTTTTACTTTGAATTGTCACACTTTATTAATATGCCTTGTCACTAACTTCTCTTTTAGACTTGCTGTGACAAAGCCCAGGTGAACGTCTGAAACACTTTTGCAGTTCCAAAGGCACAGAGGGCCTTTCTGTATCTGACACTTCTGTTTTCAGGCAGACACTCTGACACCATCGGACCATTTCTCCTAAAGGAGAAATGCCTGCCTCGTTTCTTTCCTCCGGCAATACTTTCAAATATTCACAAACGCTGCAGGCGAGATGGCTTAACTTGAGTGTAGTGAGAAGGTGCCTTGTGAGGGTTGTGGGGTAGGGAGCAAAGTGTTGGGTGCGCACTGTGGGTTGGCGGAGGAACACAACCATAATTGGATCCCCTGACAGCTGTTTGACTTCAGTCTCCTCTAGGACAGCACCTTCTCACTCAGATGCAGCAATTCACACACGGACGCTCATTGCAATGCATGGCTGCCCTGCTCAGTTTGAACTGTGCAGTATAGATCACTTTTAATGACCTACACATCTCCCGTCTACCACTGACTTTGCAAGATACTTAAAAATACTCCAGATAGTGGAAAAATAAACATGTACTCGCATATGTTGTTTGCTCATGTAACATTACGTTTTTTTTTTTTATTTTACACTTGTTTCTGAGACATATAGAAAGATTAAAACCTACACTCTCTACGGTGTCCCAGTGTTTTTAAATTCTTTTGACTTGAAATTAGGGGAACTTGTCCAAATGTTAGATGAACGAAAATGTGTTTTGCTCTGTAGTTTGTATATTTTTCTCAATTTACCAAATTCATGTGCAGTTTCGCAAACATTTACTCACAATAAATTTAAATGTTATCGGCCGTCTCTCATCATCATATCCCATTCCGGGGAAAACAAAGCAATAGCATAAACACTCGGCACATTTACATGCACCGTTAAGTTGTGCTACAGTTATAGCTCAGTGTGACCATTTAATTGGGTCACCATCCTTGTCCCAGTGTGCATGCACTGATGAATGTCCAGTACTGCCATGTTGTTTGGGAGACAATGTAAGACATTCTGCTGCTCTAACTTTCTCTGTAGATGGTTGCACATGTGCATATACAGCCTAATTCACTTGAATGATCACCTTGTCAGATGATGCTGAGGTTATAAAATCCGGATTTTATTTAGAGCAGCATGTGCAATCGCAAGTTTGCATGTAGTCTTAGAGCTGCTTTTCAGTCACAATCTCTGATGCCTTTTAGCTCTCTGACAAAAGAGAAAAAACATGCGAATGACAGCTGCCTTACTGGGTGCTCAGCAGTATAATACACACTTACCGTTTACTGTCTGCAAAAAGAATGCCCAAATGTGGAACACTGGAGTATGTTTGGAGCTCCTAGTTGTACATATACATGCAAGTATGAGTGGTTTGAGCTCCACCCAACATTATTTGGGTATGTTAATCTGTCTTTGAGAGCTTTTATCCATCCTAGTGTCATGTAAACAAGATTATTTAATGCAAACAGTACCAAAAAGTTGCTGTGTTTCAGCAAAAATAAACCGAAAAACATGAATTTGTGTGGGTAAGCACTTTAATAAAATCAGACATCTGGCATTGATAAAAACAAAAGAATAGCTTTGGACACATGAAATTAGTGACAAAGCGGAGATGAGCGGTCTTGAAGGATGAGTGGTTGCTAAGTCAAGCTCATGTGTTGGCTGCGGTCCCGCTCATTTGACCGTTTGTGTGTGAGAAGAGTTGCCCTATACTGTGCTACTTAACACTATAGCTCATGAGGGTCAAACACAAAACCATCTTTACCCTTTTGAATTATTCATTACCAGCTGTACTCTGATGTTAGCTGCACAGATGCTTATCAGCCGCAGAACATTTTGCAGGCAGGTATCTTTGCGCTTGTACACTTTGCAGAATCAAGGTAGATATTGTACAACATGAAGCTTCTTGTATCCTACAGAACATAAAGCTCGGAGTACAACAAGATGGATGCTGAATTAGCCATCGATAGGAGACGCATCACTGAGAAAATGGCCAAAGTTAAGTTGTTTGTCTCACATTGGCTCACTTTTTTTTTAATAAGAATGTAAAATCTTTTTTCAGCATTTTTAAGCACATCTGAAATGCTAGTTATCTTTTTGTAAGAAGATGGGGACAGGAATGCAAATGGGTGTTGTGGCAAACATCATTGTTAATAAGATGGGGGAGAAAATCTGAAATGAGGAGCTCGTTAAGAGGGGGTCTGGGAATCTCCTTGTTGGTATGCGACCCCCACCATATTTCAGATGGTTTATTGATTCCTTAAGATGAAGTTTGGTTTGAGCTGATCGGCTCGTGGATGCTTCAGTGGCAGATTTGTGGGTAAGAACTGTTCCTCGTAGCCATTTCTTCTAAGTCTCCTCAGATCTCCCATTTTCAGACCAATAAGTTAGTGGCAGATAATTCTCTTTCAGGAAAAGCTAATTCCTTGCTCATCTGTTTTAAAATTTGTTGATCAATAAAATTACAAAGCAAGTTTTTTTTGTTTTTTTTTGGTGTATGTCTTCTTTCTGGGTTCATAACGTTTATGGACAGAATTTCTAGGTGCAGCCGAGGTGTTGAGAGGATCCGGTTTGGTGGCCTCAGGATTGGGTCTCTGCTTTTTGCAGATGATGTGGTCCTGTTGGCTTCATC
>JBBBVU010000017.1:19477227-19487626 GCA_037177055.1 Atherinosoma microstoma
GATAGATAGATAGATAGATAGATAGATAGATAGATAGATAGATACTTTTATTGATCCCCTAAGGGAAATTGTGAAAAGACAGATTTTATTTGCTTAAAAATAAAATATGGAATTTAATCTTTAGTGAAGTTAAAGAAAAAATAAAACAATCTTCACTCCTTTAACAAATGGCATTGCAATAAATTTCCTAATCATACTTTTTTCATTGCTGTTACCGTTTTTGTCTGTAATGTGTAGGGGATGGGAACCAACGTCACTGCACAGTGCATCCTGGGACATAAACAAACACTCTTGAGCCATTTTCTGAGGCCACAGAGAATAACTTGAACATTGATGTACAAAAGACCCGACTAGACTAGACAGATAACTATTTAAATAACCAGAATGTTTAAAGTTTAAAATAAACTATATGTGTGGTCCAGGGAAAAAATTCTTCCCGAGGCAAGGAGACACTATATGGAAAAGTTTGCATCGATTGGAGATAACAGCCCGTATGAAATAGCAAGAGTGGACATTTTATTCCATTTCAGTTCCCACTAACTATTCATTTGTCAATCTACCTGACCTATTAAGGCAAAAGCTCTTATTGAGATTATTAGAGTAATATATTGGGCTTCCCTCACAGACACAGTGATCAAAATAGCTCTAAAATAGCCCACGTTCTGGCTGTATCTGCCAGCCAATATTATTTCAAAAGATTAGACCAAACTTGCCAATGAATTTGTCAGAGCCAACCTGCTCATTGCAATCGTCTACATGTGGTAACGGAAAATAATCTGCCCTGTCACAGCACTGACCTTCCTGAAATTAGTGCAAAACCTTGGATTGTTATCTGGTTTTGGCACCAAAATACATGGGGACACCCAGCTGGATGATGACGGACACGTAATACCATTCTGGAACATGTAATCAACCTCACGCTCTAACAAAGTCCTTTTCACAGGGGTCATGCTGTAAAACTGCTGTTTGATCGGCTGCGCATCTCCCACATCAATATAATGTTCCACCCAATCAGCACATGAGGGAACGTCCTCAAACAAAAAAGGATAATTGTGGATCAGTGCACCAAGCTCATCACTCCGCAGGCCAGAAAGATGTGACATAATATCAAAATTTTGGAGCACTGCAGAATCATTTTGACCGCAACATTTAAACTTAAATACCCTTTATACGTAGGCTATAGCTATAGCTAAAATGATTTGATATGGAATTATGATAAAATGTTTTACAGAATGAAGTATAAAGTGACAATTGTAGCTTTGTTTGCAACAGAAACAAACAAAAACTAATCAAAAGCCCCTTTCAGACTTGCTCTGAAAAGCGGTAATGTTGCAGACTTTGGCTTTTATACCGGTTGCATTCAGACAAACGTTCCGCTCTTTTACCTCAGAGCTGTAGCGGACATTTACCGGCTAGCACCCATGTTATAAGAGCGGAAATGTTGCGGCACGTCGTTTTGCCTGAATGCACAGGAAATGTTCCGGACAAGTCGCAACGCAAAGACGTCCTACCATGTCTCGACAACCGACTTATCCGGAACATTTCCCCATGTGTGAACGTAACTGCGACGTTAAAAGTCTGAGAGGAAGCGATGTGTTTGAAAAGACAACTCCGCCTAAAAAGCGGCTGGACTTTGCCGCACATATTCCGCAATGCAAGTCTGAAAGAGGTGAAACACTCAGTCTGCTAGGCTGCAAGTTTTCTGATTCACAGACTCAGCTGTTTAACTACAAATCACTGAGTAACAAAGAAATGAAGCAACTGTAACATGAACCTTTCAGAGAAAAAATTCTAACTTTTGAAAAGACCAGCTACCTTTTAACATTAGCCATTCTACAGGGACAATATATAAATTTCTCAAATACTTCTCTAATATTTCTGTTGTCCTTCTGATGTAAGTCCACAGAGAGCTGGAACTGGGCCTCTTTTCAATGTAGCTACTTTGTTGGAGGGCTCTGGTTGAGTCCTGCATATCTTGTTGGGACTAAATCAACTATGAAACATTTGAAGATCTTTAAATCATAGAATAGAATGTTTGAAGTAAATTCTTCAAACAGTAGTTTGACATTAGCTGTCAACAGAGGTGTCAAGTGACACCGTACAAATACTTTGTTACCTTACTTACATAGAAATTGTTTTTCCAGACGACTTTTTACATCTACTCCTTATTTTTTCATGCAATTATCTTTACTTTCTACTCTTAATATCTTAAAAATAGCTATGTTACTCCTATTCAGTTTGGCTTGTTTTCATTCCAGCTTGTCATCTTAAAAAACACACAAAAAAAAACCTATCCCACCATCCAAAGACAGTGAATTTGATTATTTGGATAAGAAGTATAAACCTATATTCTATAGCTCATTTAGCAGATGCTTTTATCCAAAGCGTACTATAGTGTAGCTAAAATTAGATCCCTGTGGCACGGCCTAAGCTTGTGTCCTTAATGGCATTTCCCCCCCTTACATTACTTTTACTTTTATACTTTACCAGTACTTTTACACTTTTGCTTGAGTTGATACTTAAGAAATCTTTTAAAAAACCCAGTATCTATACTTCTTGCAGAGTAAAGAATGTGAATACTTTTGGCACCTCTAGTTGTCAAGTATAAGTTCTTCAGTTTGAAATGTACTCCATAAAGATGATTCTATGTTGCAGTAAAACTAACTTTATTTCTGTGACAAAGTGAAATAAGTTACTAAACTGTAAGGTGGGAGCAATGAATGTAGTACTACCAGGAATGTGATTGTTTTATGTGGACTCATGTGACCATAGCAGCCTGCCAGCCTGCTGCTGTTGTGATCAGATGGCTTCTTCATCACATTAAGCTCCTCTTCTCAGAGGGAATGATGTTTGACTGAAAAACATCTGAGATGCGATGTGTGCTTTCTCTGCTTTGTGTTCCACACATCAACAGCTACTGTAACATGCCAGTAGAAAGTATAATTTTTCATTTTACTTTTGAAGTGGTTGAAACAAGTTTAATTGGTTTTCTATTAAGGTAATATGCATTACACAATTAATCTAGATACAAACATCCTGGACTCTGTTGTGTATCTGGTCGCTACCAACAGCGTAGAATTGTCTACTTTGTGCCAGTCCTCCTCGACTAAGAGCTTTGTCTGTGTACCAATTATAAAGACTTCCATATGGACAAGAAACTGATGAAATCTGGACAGAACCAACTAACCAGTCATACTTGGGTGACAGTCTATTACAACAATTGACACATGTGAAGACCTCCAATAATCAAGGAAATGACAGGTCAAGGATTTGCACTTTGGTGAGAAGTATATGGTTTATTTGTAAGTTTGACAAATGTGACTTTTTCTTTTTCTTCAAAATGCAGCAATCAATTTTTGCTAGCCTAGCTTTTCAGTGCTCTATATTTGCGTAGACAATATTCTGAGTCTTGACTGATGATCTCTGTAGTTTAGATAACAGTAGGGAGAAGTCAAGATCCCTTTCAAACCAGTTTGAAATGTCCAGGAAGTTTGACAGTTGCCAAATAACGAATGTAATGGGAAGCATTAAGCCACAAGACTTTAAATAATTGGGCCGGGGTTTGAGACGAATTTGGGACTATCATGTAATATTTTTTTTTACTTCCTTGTTTCCTGTTTATTTACTCATGGCATTGAATGCATCAAGGAAATAATGACATCTGAAGATTGCTAGGGCTTTTTGGCGAGAATTGTCTCACAGTGTCTGGAAAATTAGGATCGAGGCAAAGCTCTTGGGTCTTTCAGCAGGGCAACGAAGTGAATCACACATCCAACAGCACAAAAGAATGGTTAAAATGGAAAGAGTGGACTGTATTAAACCAGCCAGCAAAGCGTGAGAGCCTTGACCCAAATCCCATTGAAAACCTTTAGAGAGAACCAAAGTCTTCATTACAAGGATTACTCCTGTAAATTTCAGCGCTTCAACATGCATCAGAAAAATGGTGATAATCTAACAGCAGATGGGTGCAAGAAGCCTGTTGATGTCTGGAAGAAACATTTTAGGATGTCACTGCTGTCCATAATTATACAACCAGATATTATTATCAAAGGGCAAAATTATTGTTTACTTTATTGCTGTGTTTGGAGTATCTTTAGTTATTGAAAAATGGAAAAAGCCATTTTTTGTGATCGCTAATTCTGTATTGTAATTCTTAATTTGCATTTATTTTGGGATATTGTTTTTTACTTTAAGTTTAGGATGATCATAATTCTGATCAGCACTGTACATACAATACAAATAAACCTTCTGTTGATCTCCGTCTGGTCTTAACTGTCAGGAACAAATATACTCAAATAAAATGAAAAATCAATTAAACTCTACTTCCTCATTTGGCCTATGAACAGCAACAAAGTGACTTCAGGGAAAAAAAAAAAGAAATGATACTGGATTTTTTTAATTTTCTTTTTGCAGTTTTATATTTTCAAAGTTATTGTTCCAGTAATCTACCTTGCGGACTATCAGAGCACGTCTAAAGCATTTAATCACATCCCTCATTTTGTCTTTGAGGTCAGAGATGTTTTCAAACCACAGTTGCCGACTGCACCACAGTATGAGGTCGCACTGAACTGTCTTTTCTGGTTCGAGTAAAATCTTAGCTGGAGGTTTGTTGGTCAGTGTGACATTGTGTTTTTGAGAGAAATTTCTCTCCAAACAAAGAATTTATTTGACGTCCATTTTGTTTCCAACCCCAGTGTTCTCAGTGGGACGTTAAAGTATTTTCATTGACGTCATTTGGTCTTGAGGGAATGGCTGGATAACTTTCTTTTCCTTCTTTTCCTTCAGCTGGACACCTGTGTAGTAGACAATAGACAATAGTACACATAGTAGTAGACTGTAGAGTACCTAAATTATAATTCAATATCTAGATGCATGCATGTTAAAACAGTGTGATGTTCCATCTTATGTATGATGATGTATAACATTACATGTAATATTAGATCTAGTATCTAATGTTTTGTGTTTCGGAAAATGACATTTGACGTAAAACAAAAAATAAAGAGGAAAACCTTTATAGAGTTCAGTTCATCTCTTCACCTGCTACTGATGCTCTCCCTTGTTTCTCCTTCACCTGACTGCTCCTTCCTCTTTCCCTTTTCTCTTCACTCGTTCTGTCTCTTTCCTTCAACCAGAAAATGACCAAAAAGAGGATAAAATGTTCAACATTAAATTGCTCAGAAGAGCAAAAAAATTCCCCATGTTAAACAACAATGAAAGCATTCAGTCTTCCTGGCTGTATAGAGCAGTGGTGCTCAAATGGGGGTAAAACGGAGTGCTGCAGGAGGTACATAATACATAGGTAAACAAAATATCAGAATAAAAACATTGAGTCGTGAAATAATTTGGAATAATAAAATCAATCTGGTTTAATGCGGTCCGTCAAACAGAAAGTGGGAGAACGTTTTAGATCTGAACTTTCCAGTGAAGCTGACAGCAGCTAAAGGTGACTTAGTTTTTATCTCATGGTGCTGTGAAAATGATCTGAACATCTATACAACCTAATTTTTTCAGAAAAATATCTAGTTAATTAAAAATCATGCTGAAGGTGGCCAGCTAGTTGGTGCAGTTTTATCACAGTTATCTTTGGATCTGTGAACATGCTGACATGACCGGATCACGTGACAATTTTAAAGTACCTTAACAAAAAAGAAGATCTCCTGGAGTTATTTTGTTCACTTGAATATGAATAAATGTTAAATAACGATAGCTAGTGAGCTAGCAATATGATAGCTTGTTAAACGGAAATTATGATACAAATATTATACAGAAATCATTTTAGTTTCCAAACCAGCGCCGGCTCTAGGAATGCATACATGAGGGGGCAGGCAGAAATGTGAATGGGGCATCATGTGTACACATCATGCTTCAGCCCATTTTTTGTTGTTGTTGTTAATAAGTGTTTTCTCAATGGGACTGGGTTGTTGGCGAAGTTCAATTCCCAATAAATGGATTGTGCTTGGTCAGGCCTCTACCCTAAGACCTGTCCAGCTTGGCTGTCCCACCTGAAACCAAAGCTTCTGCTGGTATTGCTCTTAGGGTCACTGAGGTACGCAAACCCCCTGACCACAATAAGGTGGCAATCCCTCAGGGGGGGAAACAGAAAATATCAATAATAATAATAAATGAAAATAAGAAAAAATGATCCTTTATTAAAGATTTCACAACCAACAACATAACAATTGTCTTATTGGACAGCCACAAGACATCTATGCATATCAAATGAATTTAACTTGGAATTAATTGCATATTAATCAGAATTTAAAAAAAAATCTTTTTTGTATTTTTATTGATCTATTTTATCTTTTTTAAACAGGATATTTATGATTATATAATACTTATATAAGCTGTAAAGAAGCCCACATAGATTGCAAGCAGATAATCAATGCTGATTTGTTATTTCTTAATATTGTAGTTGCCCTTGTGTGAGGTAGACTGTCAGATTTGTGATTTCAAAGCTGCCTTGAATGCATCGTGACTGCAAAGCAAGCTGCGTGTCACCTTAAGTTTCATTTTCTATTCCTCGCCAGTGGCGGTTTGAGTTGCCTTCGTCTGCATTATTTGGAGAACTTAGTTGATAAAATATCCATCCTGACCATGAATACCATTTTACTGCAGACAGTAGATCCTGAACAGCCAGCACACACAGCGATGTGGAGGCAAGAGAGAGTTTAGAAACCTTGTGCCTTTTTCAGCGGATTTGATTTGAGGGGGCAAGGTGTTCATTTGAGGTGGCGTTGCCCCCCTCTTGCCCCTGCCTCGTGCCAAGCATGATTTCTTACACTTTACCCTTCTCACCCTGAACAAAACCTGAATCTTTACTGCTAAAAGATAACAGAGGACAACTCTTTTACAATCACAATGAAATGAACAGTTCAAAATAAACAACAGATCTTGTTAGATTGCACACCACTCAGTGAAATGTTGATTGCATTTGAAAATGACAGGTCAATTATGGTTTAGAGCCATGGTGAATTCTTCTGACATTTGCTTCATCTGTGATTTCAACAGCTCCCAGTTAGCACAGTTGTCAGGTATAATTGACAGAGAACCGGCTGAAGATGTGTCAAAACTCCAGTTTAACTTGTCAACACATTAAGAAAAGCTCTGTTTAAAGCTGTGACTTGGGACTTCTGTTCAGAGTTTTATGACCACAGCATATGTCTGTCAGTAAAGCCCATTGAAACTTTAGCCGCTCGCTTGTCTCCCAAGAATCATCCCATTTTGTGGTTGCCTGAACTTATTTTGTTTTCATGAATATGACAGAAGAGAAATGGCTGGATTTTGACCCTGACTGGTCATTTTGTTCAGTGTCTGTTGTATTTGTATAGATTCAAACAATTGCAAACATCTGTTGTTTTCATTAGACTTTTCATTGCTGCTACACCCCAACCCACAAACTCTTCTTTAACTCTATTAGACCCGTTAAAAAGATGTGCAAATCTGCCCATGTGGCATCACTCTGTTCTATGTGCCCCTTATTTTCATCTTTTAACCAACACACACACTCCACATATATTAGTGAGTGGGGAAGGTGAGGGCATAGGGTCTTTTTATACTCCTTTTTTCCTGAGTAGTTATTGCCTAGGGTAGGAGGATGTCAGAAGGGGGAGTTGGTCCACTGGCTTGGGATCTTGGCTGGATACATTGCTGGAGGGCTTCTGGCCCTGGTCGTTTTTGGGTTGGAGGGAGTGCTTGGCTAGGGCATTGGGGTGGGTTGTAACCCATGGTGGGTGGGTGTCTGGGGCGGCCTGGTCCTGCTAGTTGTTGGGCAGGCTTCTGCCAGATGGGTAGTTCTTGGGCTCGTGTGGTCCCGGGTCCTGCCAACCTGATCTCAGAAATATGTGAAACAACCACAGGGTTATTTCAAGACTCAACGATTATTTATGTTTTTGCGGCACATAATTGTTAAGAATTACGTGCTGGGACCACGGAAATGAGGCCAATGTTAGGTCAATGGGGAACTTTGTCCTGGTGTCTGCATGACTTTCCTGGTTCCGGAACAACAAAATAAATGCACAAGTTACATTTTCTAATGCAGAAGAAAATGTTTTTAATATCTTTTAATGTCTATCGTAATTTCAATAAATTAACTGCGGTACACTATGAAAGTTTTGCTCTCTAATGACAACATTTTTTAAATGCGTGTGTTTTTTTTATTTTTTTTTATTTACATGGTCTAATCAGATCATTTGTATGAAGCACGGCCACATACTCTGTTGCGTCGTTAGATCAATCATTCTGCTGGACAGGTCAAAGTAAGAAAAAACAAAAAAAACATGAAAATAAAAAAATCCTGAATCTGTAGACAAGGGACAATGAACTCTGTATTGTGAGCTGTATTCAACAATCATGCAAAAGAGATCATAAAAGCTGTTATTTTCTGGGCAATGTCTAGTAAACACATTGGCTAAAACCTGACACAATTTACTTCTTGAAATGTATCTGCTATCAATGTCTTTCACATGAAACAAAAAGTTGGTTATGTAGATATCCAACTACTATACCAGAGACATCTGCCATTCCCCCCACAGGCTGCTCTGTCACACAGGAGCTGATGGCTGCTGAAACACTGATCTCTTACTGTGGAAGCTACCTGTTGAGGAGGTAATGGATATTTTATACTAAGTACAGATTCTTTACAGTTACTTGTTTTTTTATTGTAGTGACCTAATGTGCACATGATTGTGATTTTAGGTCTGACCGTATTATATGAGCTAAATTTATTCAGAGGAGATTACATACTGTTTGCTGCATGGAATTACAATGATCTGTAAAGAGGTGCACTTGTGGAAAATGCTATTTTAAAGCAGCACTAGAGAAGTTTGTGAGCCTTACAACTATTGCTTCTGTCTCGTTTTGAAGTTTGAAACTTTTTATGCACATTTCTTGGTCTGAACCTGAAATACTGCTGTTCACAGTTTTAGTTTCCAGCCTGTCATGACACACCATTTAGCTTCACAGTACCATGTCACACTCTAAGCCTGGATAATGGCACACTTTCGATATTATAGATAAAGATAGAATTACACTCTGTTTCCCTTACAAATATAACTTTGAAGAAGGTAAAAAAAAAAAAGGCAATTGATCTTTTTATTTTTGAAGAATAAGGGCAGGGCATATTGATTAACATTTTTTACGTAAATGTGCAAGATCATTATGATTACTGGGCAGATGGCACAAAGAGACCAAGACAGCAAAAGAAATGGGGAAAAAGTATTCACGGCAATACAAAAGAATGAAGCTCAGACTGGATCTTTAGAGGATGGCCGCAGGATGGCCTATTTAATATATCACACAATTAATCACTCAATCGTTGCATCCTCCATTCTGGTCCATACTCCTGACCAGTTGGTGGTTGACCGCGATAATTCACAAACCGCTGCATGCCCACCGCCAAGAAAACAAGAGGAAGAAAAATAAGACGTTTTGGTTTCTACGTAATGTCTGACTGTGACCAGGCGGGATGGAAGAACCCAAAAAACCTGTCGGCCCTTGATGGGAAGTTTGAGAATTAAAATAAAATAAAAATGGAATAATCAGTGAAAATTCTGTCATTTGCAGACGGAAAAGTAGAAAGGACTTTTCGATCCACTGAAGTACGTCTATCTCAACATCAAGGACTAATTTGTTGAGGCTGCAACATTTGTTTCAGGCAGACCACAAGCTGGTGTTTACATTTTGAAATGTGATTAATCCATCACTATCCTGTGGTTAATCAGATTAAAAAATATTATTGTTTGACAGCCCTATTTAAAATGTAAAGAAGAAAAAGAAAATTGCATTTTTTGGTCATGTAAAAATACTAGTCACTCTATAGTTTTGGTAGTTGTCTGTTTTTTCCTTTCTCTTGTCCATGATAATAAATTCATATCTATGTTGCCCATGGACATGATATCTGATTTATAATGGTTCCATTTCACAACTCTAGGGGGTGGTAAAGAGCAAGAAATGGCCAAGTGGGGCTTTAAACTCATCTATGCAGGCACCCATCCAGAATATCTGAGCTTTGCACACAGATACGATTTTTTCCTTTTTTCACAAGAACCAAAAAAATCAATTAATGCTGGTGTCTCCCACCTTTTTAAAGGCCTAAATAAATGTTCCATTATAAGTTTTATGATTAGATTTACAACAGCTGCAGTTAAAAGGATATTTTGGAAGTCTTTTCTGTCTCTCAATAACGTCAACCATCTAGCTGTCAGGGGTTTTAAAGTGCTGTAAGAACTAAGTTTCCACTTTACTGGGAGTCTGTTGGAACAGGAACAGCAAGAATGTAAAATGTGAGTTTGAAGGCTTGTAAATGCCAAACGGTGCTTAATGTTGTGATCCCTGATTTTGGAGTCTTTTGAAAATCTTGCAAGTGACAGAAGTTATTTCCATTGTAAGAGTGTGTATATAT